>SZWC01000679.1:31494-74696 GCA_023375785.1 Penium margaritaceum | reverse complement strand
TCAACATTTGTAGCTTCTGACACTTGTGTTTTGTGTCCCTAGCCAACCCCTTGCTGTTCTCACCTCCACCTGTGTGTGCTAGTGAGTTAGCTAGCTGGCTTGTGTTGCCACGCTAGCGACAGCAGTGCTAGGAGCTGTCTCTCATGGTATCAGAGCGGCGAGCCAGTGCTCGCACAACTGCGTAGCAGAGACGCAGCGACCGCAGTGGCAGTGAGCGACCGCAGCCGTTGCCTTGAGTAGCAGCAACAGCAGCGCCCCCTGTCTCAGCGAGAGGTCCTGGGAGGACCCACCACCGTTCCCACCGTTTTTTTTATATATCCGCGGCAGCTTCGCGGCTGTTCCGCGGCAGCAGTAGCCGTTCCGCGGAGACTCCGCGGTGTTCCGCGGCGACGAGGCCTCCGCAGCGGACGCGGCAGCTCCGCGACCGCAACGGAACCCACCGCCAGGTGCCGCGGATCTACCGCCGTCGCCCCCTGTGTTCCGAAGCCGCCACTCCGCGGTGACGGCACCGTTGCACCTCCACGGAGTTCCACTGCTCCGCGGCGTTCCGCCGCCGCCGTTTCGCGACAGTCCCGGAACAGCAACGGCGGTGCCCCACTGTGCTGGGGCGACCGCGAGTCCGCGCCCATTCTGCGGCGATCCACCGTTCGCCAGCCGCGGCAGCCGTGCGGTAATCGCGGAACACACCGACCGGGTGCCCCGACAGCTCAAGGCACTCCGCCGCGTTCCGCACCAGCACGACCGCGGTGAGGGTGCGCATCACCCCGCTGTACTCCGCGTCAACACAACCGCGGATACCCCTTCTGTGGTGCGCTCAGCCCGAGACAACCCGCGATAACCCGCGGTGAACTTCCGCGGTGAGGCGTACCACGGAGGAGGGCCGCGAAGACATTCCGCGGAGGAGTTCCGCGGAGGCGTTCCTCAGCAGCATTCCGCGGCAGTAACACAAAAAAAAAGGGGGGAGCCTTCCACCATGTCGAAGCTTACCCCCTCCAGCGCTGCTACCGACGCAGCTTCCGAGGGCAGCACCGTCAGCGGCCAACGTTGTCCACCGCCATCATCACCTCAGCGGCAGCAGCAGCAGCCACTGCAGCAGCAGTAGCAACAGCAGCAGCGACAGCAGCAGCAGCCGCCGCAACAGCAGCAGCCGCCGCAACAGCAGCAGCAGCAGCGGCTGCCGAGCCCAACGACATTGGCACGCCAAGTACGCGCACTGGCCGACTTACAGGTGGAGAGCCGCAACACTTTGACGAAGCAGGTCGCCGAGCTGCAGGACCTGATCAGGGGTTTACTGCCTCAGCAGCAGCAAGTCCAACAGCAGCAGCAGCACCCGTCTGCAAACCCAAGCGAAGACCATCTCGTCCACGGTGGCGCTGCAGACGAGGTTGCAGAGACCCTCTCCGACTCTGGTGAGGAGGATGAGGAGGAGATGCTCCGAGCACGCCTCATCCATCTGGAGGCCCGTCGTAGAGCGCGTGAGGCCAACGCCGCCCTCCAGGGCACGAGCTCCAGCGCCTACGCTGGCCTGAGCTCCTCTCGCCGCCCTCTAAGCTTTGAGGAACTGGCTCTGAGGGCCCGCCTGGACAAGGGGGTTGCCTCCTCCATGCCTGGTCCCGTACTATCTTCACCCGTTGCTCTTCCGACAGTCAAGCCACCCAAGTAGTTTGAGTCGGATCCGCCCGTCTTCCGGACTGGGAACGACTTCAAGTCCTGGGAGTCGCGCTTTTGCATGTGCGCCATGAGCGAGGGAGTCCTCCCCTACTACCTCGCACCGTATCAGGCGTCTGACCCCGCTCAAACACACATGGCAGTCCACGCAGCTTCCGGCCTGATGAAGGCCGCCCCGGACTTCACCAAGGACTTCAGTCGGTTCCTTGGCGATTCGTTGACCGGCTCAGGAGCTGACCCTTTCGCAGCGTGGGCACTGGCCGTCACTCTGTTTGAGGGCGCCACCTTGGCCTTGACGTCCCAGCGCCTCGCCGACTTCAACTCTCTCTGCCAGACTGCTCAGGAGTCTGCATTCGACTACTGGCGCCGGGCGATCCAGCTATACGAGGATCTTGGGGACGACGCCCCTGCGTAATACTCCGCCCTCCAGATTATCCTCTACGGCATCCACCCCGACTACGTGCGCGTTTTCAACAACTTCGACCAGACGCTGCTTCGCGACATGGCGAGCGACGGGACCCTGCTGCGCTGGGCCACTCTCCACTTTCTGGATGTCGCAGGCATGGATGCCGCGAACCGCGCTCGCCGCAACACCGCTTCAGCTACAGTTGCCGCCGCGTCTCCCTCCCCACCGTCTACAGCAACGGCGGCTCCAGCTCAGGGGAAGAAGGGTCGTAAAGTGTCGGGTGGTGGTTCCAGCGGCGGGACCAGCAGCGGCACCAGCACTGGCACTGTCAGCCGCAGCAACAGCGGCGGGAGCAGCAGCAGCAGTGGCGGCGGCAGCAGCAGCAGCGGCGGCAGCAGCAGCGGCTCTAGCAGCACGACGGGACGTCGGCTCGTGTGCTTCAACTGCGGTGGTGACCATCGCTATCCCGACTGCACTCGCCTGACAGGACGCCCACTGGATTGGGCCAAGGTCACCCGTGGGCTGCAGCAGGCGCATGAGGCGCGCATGCGCCAGACGTCCGGTGCGACCGCCCGCTCGGCCGCCACTACCGCAGCCGTCCCAGAGGAGTCCGCCGCCACAACAGGCTCCTCTGCGGCTCCTCGCGACCAGGCACTCGCCGAACGCGACAGGACGATCGCCGAGCTACACCAGCTTCTCGCCCTGCGCTCATCTCAGGGAGGTGCGACTGAGTTGACTGAGTCGAGGGGTCCTACTGCCTGTGGAGTGTCTGTTTCGTTGCGTGATGATGCCTGTGGTCGTCCCCATGCCCAGTCGTGTGCGCGTGACGGACCCGATGACGTGTCTTGGTTGCATGCGTCTCATGCACACTCCGTTGCTCGTCTTGCCGCGTCGCCTGCCGAGCGACCTACTGCCGCGCCTTGTTCCGTCGCCGAGTGCCACGTTGCCCCTTGTACACGGGTCACAGATGCCACGTGGGTCGTGGACTCTGGTGCCACCCATCACATGACGTGTCGTCGTGACGCCTTTGTCGTCTTGCATCCCGTTGGCACTGTTCGCTCTATTCGCACTGCAGCCGGCCATGAGGTCCCTGTCCAGGGTGTTGGGGTTGTGCAGTTCACCGGGCCAGCTGGTCCCGTATACATCTCCGATGTCCTCTTTGTCCCTGATCTGGAACTCAGCCTGCTGTCTGTCCGTGCTTGCACCAAGATGGGCCTCGGTGTCACGCAAACGGCTGCCGATGCTCGCATCTTTGTGCGCGACACCGAGGAGACCGTCCTCAGTGGGACGGTCGTCGATGATCTGTACCACATTGATGGGTGTTCTGCGAGTGCACCCCCTTTGCCTCCCTCTTCCGCTGCCCGTGTTTTCGTCGCTGGTGCTCTGTCCCCCGAGCACCACCGCCTCCTGCATCAACGTCTTTGTCATGTGCACCTGGGGGCTGTCGATAGGCTGATCCGCACTCAGCCTGCCCTCGGTCTTGATGCAGCGTCCTTCGAGGCACCGCCCACGACCGACTGTCTGGCCTGTGCTGAGGGAAAAATGCACCGGTCTACTTATCTTGCGTCTGTCTCCAGGGCTCGTCGGCCCCTGGAGCTTGTCCACTCCGACCTCATGGATCCGCTCCCTGTCGAGTTTCAGGAGGACCGCGGTCGCTATGCCCTGACGTTGACTGATGACTTCACGCACATGCGCTGGGTCTACAGCTTGCGTCAGAAGAGCGATGCAGCCATTGCGGTCCGCATTTGGCTGGTCATGGCCGAACACTAGTCTCCCCACCGCCTTCAGACTTTCCGCTCGGACCGTGGCGGCGAGTACCTCGGTGACATGGCACGCTCCTTCACTGAGCTCGGTGTCTTCCACAACCTCTCTGCTCCCGCCACCCCCCAGCAGAACGGTGTCTCTGAGCGCTGGAACCGCACCATGGAGGATGCGGTCCGCGCCATGCACGCCGACAGCGCCATGCCTCAGGCCTTTGCCTTTGAGGGCATGGCATACATGACCTGGGTCTGGAACCGCATTCCCCACGGTCCCCTCCCAGGTCACCGCACGCCCTACGAATTGTGGTATGGGCGTCGCGCGGACCTACGCCTGGCCCGTGTCTGGGGCTCCCTTGCCCGCGTCTGGTTCATGCCTGAGCAGCAGGGGAGCAAGCTCTCTCCGCGGGGCCGCCTCTGCGCCTTCGTTGGCATCGCCCCGCGGTCAAAGGCCTGGCGGTTCTAGGACCCTGAGCGCTACCGCATCGTGGAGTCTCGTGACGCTCTCTTCTTCGAGCATCTCGCCTTCCGCGACCTTGCCCGCATCCACGCTCTGCGTGCTGCTCATGCCCCTGGGTGCTCCGGTCCCCGTCGTGTGGGGGAGGCTCCTGGCCCGGTTGGCACAGTGCCCCCGTCCAGTGCGGTCACTCCGTCGCCGGCACCCCCGGGGCTGTCCCCAGCGGTTGTGCCCACCGGCACCCCCAGCCCCGCCCCGTTTGTGGCTCGCTCCTCTGCCCCCGACTCTCCGCTCTCGCCCGTGTCCGAGTCTGCGTCCGAGTCTGCTTCCGCGTCTGAGACTGAGTCTGACCCTGCGTCTGCTTCCGCGTCTGAGGCTCAGTCTGACCCTGCGTCCGCATCCGTGTCTGGCGCTGAGCTGTCCCCGTCTCTGGCCATAGATGCACCTGCGTCTGCCGTGGGCCTGTCCCCAGCTGATGATGCCACGCCAGCCTCGAGTGGCACGCCTGCCGTGCGGACCACACCGGCATGTGAGTCACCAGCGCCCTCTGCTCCTGCCCCGTCGGACCCCTACACACGGGCACCCGGCGGACGTCTCCGCCCGCGCCCCACGCACAGCGTCGTCAGCGGTGATCCGGGCACAAAGGCCCTCGGCCTGAGTGCGCACGGCCTTGCTGAGGTTCACCCTGGCTGTGCCACTGGTGCGGCACTACTTGCTCATGAGCGCAGTCTTGCTCGTGACGCCGCTGAATCCATGGTGACGGTCGACCCTCCCTCTGCAGCATATGCCCTGGCTACACGGAGTGCACCAGTGCTGGCTCCCGATCCCACCAGTCTGCCTGAGGCCTTGTCGGCCCATGACGCTGAGCAATGGCGCACTGCCTGCCAGGCTGAGCTTGATGCCATCCGCGAGCACGGCGTCTTTGAGCTGGTGGACTTGCCAAAGAACCGCAAGGCCATCAAGGCCAAGTGGGTTCTACGCAAGAAACTTAAGCCAGACGGCACGGTGGAGCGCTACAAAGCGCGCCTGACAGCAAAGGGCTTCTCTCAGGTCCCTGGTGTGGACTACATCGAAACCTTTGCCCCTATTGGGCGGATGACGACCACACTCACGTTGCTGAGCCAGGTGGCACAGCACGACTGGGAACTCCATCAGATGGATGTCAACAACGCCTTCCTAAAAAGGGATCTTGAGGAGGAGATCTACATGGTCCAGCCACCCGGCTTTGAGGATGGTACCGGTCGCGTGTACCGGCTGCGGAAGGCCTTGTACGGCCTGAAGCAGTCACCGCGCTGCTGGAACCAGGAGATCACCAGCACGCTGAGACGCGCTGGGTACGTTCAGAGTGATGTTGACCCATCCCTGTTCATCTCACAGTCCCCAGCACCGCTCGCTGCCATCCTCGTCTATGTGGACGATCTTCTGATCGCCTCGCCCGGCCTGGGAGCAGTGAATGCCGCCAAGGCCGTTCTCTCCTCGGCCTACAAGATGAAGGATCTTGGTGAGGCTTCTGTCTTCTTGGGGATGGAGATCGTGCGCGACCGTGTGCGGCGCACGCTCCGTGTCCACCAGGGACACTACGCAGAGACCGTGGGGGAGCGCTTTGCCGACCTCCTCGCTGCCGTCTGCACGGCCTCCACGCCCATGATCCCTGAGGGGCAGGCCGTACTGAAGGTCAATGACCCAGCTAAGCTGGGGGAGCCAGATGATGTGACCATGTACCTATGAGTCATCGGCTCGCTCATGTACTTGGCCACCACGACACGGCCCGACATTGCCTTCACTGTCAACCTGCTCGCCCAGTTCTTGCAGGCTCCGCGCCAGCGAACACTGGAGGCCGCAGTCCGGTGTTTGCGCTACATTTTGTCCACCGCACGCTTCGGCCTGTGCTTTCGCGAGCAGGTGTCCGTTGTACTCGATGGGTACACAGACAGCGACTGGGCGTGGAGTCCAGATGGCAAAAGCCGCACCGGCTACATCTTCCTACTTGGTGGCACTGCAGTGTCCTGGCGAAGTGGGAAGCAGGGCTGCATCGCACGCAGTACTGCTGAGGCAGAGTATGTTGCCCTAGGCGCCGGTGCAGCGGAATGTGTCTGGCTAGTATGTCTGTTGCGTGAACTGCGTCAGTCCATTCCCCCGGTGGTTCTCCAGTGTGACAACATGAGCGCGGAGGCCATCGCCAAGAACTCAGGTGTGTTCCATGCACGCACGAAGCACATCAATGTCGAGCATCACTTCGTGCGTGATCTGGTTGATCGTGGTGAGATCCGAGTCATCCACGTGAGCACTGACAGGCAGTGCGCGGATTTTCTGACCAAGGCTCTGGGTCGTTCGAAGTTTCATGCGGCCACTCGTTCCGTTGGACTCTGCCCCACCCCTGTTGCAGGTTGATTCCTCATGTGCCATCCTGTATGTGTTGTGCCTACTACTTGCAGCGGCTGTGTGTTTCCTGCTCTGTACAGTGTCAGTGTCTGCATGTGCATGGACGTGTTTCGTCCTCCGGTCATGGGGGAGTGTTGTTGTATGTGTCGTACACAGCTTACGGTGACCCCTCGGCTCATGTCCATTCACGTGCAGATCCCTGAGACTGGCGACGGTGGCAGGAGGCTGGCAGCCGGCGGCGACGGGCGCCCAGAAGACTTCCGTATTTTGTAGACTCGTGTTGTGCCATAGCACGTAGGCGTGCAGCCTATTAGGATGTAGATCTCGTCGCCGTGGCCGTTCTGGTTCAAATGGCTCGTCGTTCTGACGTGTCTGCAGGGAATTGTGACCAAAACTGTGTCTTTGTCACTGTTTTGTCCTGCTAGAAAAATAGCGCCGTTGTGCGCCGTGTATGTGTGTGCATCCACTAGGTCCGTGGCACTATTTAGGTTGGCCAGACCTCAGTTTTCATTTCTCTCTGCATATTTCAACATTTGTAGCTTCTGACACTTGTGTTTTGTGTCCCTAGCCAACCCCTTGCTGTTCTCACCTCCACCTGTGTGTGCTAGTGAGTTAGCTAGCTGGCTTGTGTTGCCACGCTAGCGACAGCAGTGCTAGGAGCTGTCTCTCACATGTGACGGGGTTGGTGAGAGCAACACTGCACGGTGCGTGAGACACGCCATTGATGCAGTAATCTTGCCTTAGAATTGTGCACTTCAACAAAAGACGAGAGAGCAAGTGGGGGAGAGTGAGAGACTAGTACCGGTGAGCACTCGCCCTCCTCGAGCACCAAGCTCGAGTGAGCGAGTGCCGCCACCCGGGGGTCGAGCCCGACCACTCGGAATAAACCGAGGGTGGCTGCTCACCAATGCACGGCCAAGACCGGCACGGTGGCCCCCTAAGGATCAGCACCCGGGAAATATGCACCTCCCCTAGCACAAGCAAGGCAAGAGAACATGATGCAGGGCACGGCAGTGAGAATGTACGGGCCCTAGCATCTACTGTATCATAGAATCATAGAGAATCAAAGAGAGTCATGCAACGGCCAACGTGTGCCACAGAGGCACTCTGGGGTCAAGAGGCAGCTGCAGCTTGAGGGTGTCGACGGCTCCAGCAAGAGCGAGCACGACTGATGTACATCCAGGTAGGGCCATGGTCACTTAATGTGTACACGTGTGTGACAACACACGTGTACAGATGACCCGCAGGCCACCAACCCACACACAAGAGAGGACACAAGAGAGAGGATCACAAGAGGTGATAGAGATATACGAGAACCAATCAACCTGGATCATGCGGGAAGATGAGACCAACAGAGTGAACAGCACCTTTGAAGACATTACGACTGAGTTCCTTAGTGAGAAAGTCAGCTCTCTGAGACCGCATGTCCACCCAAGCAACCTGGACGATGCCAGCAGCAATGCACTCATGAACAAAATGGTGCTCCACATTGATGTGCTTGGTGCGCGAATGATGCATGCCGCTGTTTTCAGCAGTGGCCTTTGTGCTTTGATTGTCACAACGCAGAGTGATGCAACGGATGGACACGCAAAGTTGTTGCAGCAAACGACACAGCCAGACTGCCTCACACGTGCCTGCACCAAGGGCAACATACTCAGCCTCAGCAGTGCTGCAAGCGACACACCCTTGTTTGCCACTTTTCCAGGAGATTGCAGTGCCACCAACGAGGAAGACATATCCCGTGCGACTACAGGCATCAGAGTCATGCGCCTAGTCACTGTCTGTGAAGCCATCCACCACGACTGAGGAATGCGCACGAAAGTACAGCCCAACGCGAGGGGTGGAGAGGGCGTAGCGCACTACCCTCAACGCAGCCTCAAGATGACTCACACAGGGGCACTAGGAGAACTGAGATAGAAAGTTCACAGCAAAGGCCACATCAGCGCGGGTGGTCGTGGCGAGGTACATCAAGGAGCCAATGACACGGAGGTAATCGGTCACATCGACTGTCTCCCCCAGTGTGGACACTTCCAGAGACTTCAGTAAGGACTGATTAGCAGGTGTCATTGGAGTGGAAGCCGTGGGAACTGATGTGAGGAGCGGGGCGAAGCGCTCCCCGAGGTTGCGTACATATGCAGCATGATGAACATACAAAGTGCAACGCTCACGGTCACGTTCCAACTCCATGCCAAGAAAGACACGAGCTGGGCCAAGATCCTTCATCTTGTATGCCGACTGGAGCAGGGCTTTGGCCGCCGCAATAGATGCGGCATCAGGAGAAGCAATGAGGAGGTCATCCACGTAGACAAGGATAGCAACCAGTGGCTTGGTGGGGGCACTAAGGAACAGCGCCGGGTCCACAACGCTCCTTTTGTAATCCCCTTTCTCAAGAAAGGGGATTACAACAACGTGGGGACTTTGTCAGGCCATAGAGGGCCTTGCGCAAGTGCCATACCCTATTTGTTCCATCCGAGAAGCCGGGTGGCTGCACCATGTAGATCTCCTCGTCCAACCTACCATGGAGGAAGGCATTGTTAACATCCATCTGCTCGACCTCCCAGTTATGCTGAGCGACTAGACTCAGGAGAGCCCTGGCCGTGGTGTAACGACCAACCGGGGTGAAGGTCTCGTCAAAGTCAACACCGGGAATCTGAGAAAATCCCTTTGCAGTAAGACGAGCCTTGTACCGCTCAACTGCGTTGTCAGGATTCAGCTTGCGACGGTACACCCACTTAGCAGCAACTGCCTTGCGGCCTGGTGGGAGGTCTACAAGTTCGTACACACCATGCTCAGACAGTGCGTCAAGCTCGGCCTTCATGGCCTGCTCCCACAAAGAGGATTCTGAGGTCTTGCGTGCTATCTGCACAGTCAGGGGCTCGGGGGGTAGCGGAGAAAGCCCAGCGGCAGCAAAGCAGGATGCCACATACCCAGCGACAGATGAAGATATAGCTCAGTGAAACTCCTCTTCAACAAGAGAGTAGCCAAGGGCAGTGCTGGGGTGAATGACAGACGCTGCAGTGGACAGAGCAGAGGTAGCAAGACCGAGGGCACGAAGACCCGGGTCACCAGAGACCACGGGGTGAGACTGAGAGGGAAGTGCCCGGAGACGACCTCCACGGGTGTAGGGTGAGACTGGCGGTATGGATGGCACACGCACGGAGGAGGAGGTGAGAATGAAGAGAGCTTCACAATGCAAGTTGAATCACTAAAAACAATGAAGTGTAAAGGAAGAATAAAAAGAAACTGTCGTGGCTACACCTAAACGTTTTCGACACCAAGTGTCGAGAGTGGACAGGAACGAAGGGCAGGGAGCGAAGCACGAATTACGTGCTTCGCTCCTCGCTCGGCCGGACAGCGAGGCCTGCCGGCCGAGCGAGCTCGCTCTCGCTAGTCGAGGGCGAATCTCGCCCCTAGACCGAATTCTCGGTCAAGTGCCCAAACGGGCTTTCCTAGCCTACGTCATGCAAGATTGAAGGACTAGTCTAGGTCTCTTTGCAAAACCATCAAGTATATCCCTACAGAGTCAAAGCCTAATCTAGGTTTGGTAACACCTAGTGCCCATGTGAACAAGTGGAGCATGGGCATGCAACTGAGCTGGAGCCGAGGCACGTGAGTCATGAGCGGCAGCATATGGAGTATGCTGCGCCTGATGCGTGTGAAGCACGAGCTCATCATGCGTCGTCTCCAGTCTCATGATCGGCATGCCCTGCGCACTCACATCCACACAAAAGCAGGATATGTACACGGATTAACACGCCCCCTTGGATGTGAGTGCCGTAGGCATGCAGCCAAGTTGGTGCAGTTGAGAGGTAAGGTTTGATGAGGGAAGTGCTTTGGTGAGGAAGTCTGCCAACTGAGCATCGCCCGCAATGGGGCACACCTGAACAACCCCTGCTTCAACTGCTTCTCGCACAAAGTGATGTTCGACGGCGATATGCTTAGTGCGTGGGTGCAGTACACCGTCATTCTCAACAATCCGTCGTACTGTTGAGCTATCACTGTACAATGGTGTGGCAAGCGCAGTCAAGCCCAATTCTTCAAGCAACCGTCCCAGCCATATCCCCTCGCATGCAGCCTCACACAATGCCATGTATTCAGCTTCAGCCACACTACGTGCCACACACAACTGTTTTGCACTCCTCCATGAGACGGCCATACCCCACACACGGAAAACATACCCCCCTCGACTGCGTGCAACACGATCGCGCGCATAGTCACTGTCACAATACCCGTCCAAGAGGGGTGCTGAGGAGGGAGAGAAGACCAGACCGACATCGGCAGTGTCCAACACATAACGGAGCAATTTCAGCAGGGCCTTGTGATGCGCACTGCGTGGTTCCTGACTGAACTGGGCCAAGGTGTTCACAGCACATGCAATGTCAAGTCGTGTTGTGGATGCCAAGTAGGAGAGACTGCCTGTGATCTGTCGGTAGAGTGTTGGGTCACTGTTAGGTCCGTAATCTGTGGTGCGTGTGTCAAGCAAATGTGCATAGACGTCAGGGCTCATGGGTGACTGTTGCCGTGGCAAGTGTTGCACGAGATGATGAAAGCGTGCAGTCAGATGGGCAACAAAGCGTCCTCGATGTAGGTTCAGCGTGCGTGCGGGTCTGTCTCGTGTGATGATAATGCCCAAGAAGCTGTGCGCTTCACCAAGGTCAGTCATGCGGTAGTGTGAGGTGAGCAGTGACTTTGTTTGTGAGATGAGCGGGAGTGAAGGGGAAAGGATCAACAGATCATCCACATAGACAAGCAATGCAACAGGCTCTGTACCCTGCCACCGCAGGAACAGAGAGGGATCAGAGATGCTTTGGGAGAATCCGCCGCGTTCCAGAGTGCGTCGGATCTCTTTGTTCCAACACCTGGGAGCTTGCTTCAATCCATACAGTGCTTTCAACAACAGCCATACACGATCAGTTCCATCCTCAAACCCTTCTGGTTGTTTCACATACAGTTCCTCCTCAAGAGGACCATTCAGGAAAGCATTTTTCACATCCATTTGATGTATTTCCCAATCGTCATGTGCCGCCACAGCCAGCAAGGNGCAGACCGACGAACAGGCTCAGTGACTGCTGGACGAACCTCGACCACACTTTCCAATGGTGGGACTGGTGCCAAGCCAGGTGGTGAGGGTGTTGTGTGTGATGCAGTGCTAGCCAGGTCAGTTGGTGTCAACAGATCTGTGGGGACTGGGGATGCCACAGGTGCACCATGCGACTGTTGTGCAACAGGTGAGGTGTGACGCACGGGACGTGGTACAAAGACAGGGACACTCACATATTCCGGGTAGTGGTGTGGAGATGGAATTTGCGGGGCATGTCGTAGGGTACGAAACGTCTTGTAAGGTATGTGCTCTAGGAAGGATGCATCTCGACTTTCAATGAAACTGTGATTGGTGGAATCCCAGAATCTCCATGCCTTGGAGGCATGAGATACTCCCACAAACACACACCATCTGCCTCGTGGACTGAGTTTGTGATTTCTTTGAGGCTGAGCGAACCACACACACGCCATGGTTCCCCAGACCCATGCCGGTCTCAAGTCGGCCTTCTCTTGAAACCAGCGCTCCCAGGGCGTCACTGATTTGGGCAGTGGACCCTGAGGGATGCGGTTCCAAACCCATGTTACATATTTTACTGCCTCTTCCCAAAACCCAAAGGACAGACCGGACTCGCCAAGAAGGGTACGCAAGGAATCTCCCAAGGTCCTATGCCATCTCTCTGCAACCCCGTTTTGTTGGGGCGTGTAGGGAGCGGTGGTCTGATGCTCTATGCCTCTTGCCTTGAGTTCAGAGGCAAGAAATCCAAGGAATTCGCCGCCTCTGTCCGTGCGCAACTTCAGCAATTTTTGATGCGTTTGGCGTTCCGCCAGAGCTATCCATTCAACAATCGCTCGCTGAGCATCAGCTTTTGTTTTCAACAAGAAGGCCCAGCGGAAATGACTGTAATCGTCAGTCAGAGTCAAAACATACACTGAGCCATACTGCACGAATGGCATGGGCATGGGCCCAGTGACATCGGCGTGCACCAGTGCGAGAGGAGAAGTGCTCTCCCTCTCCGAGGTGGGAAAAGTCTGTCTGTGTGATTTTCCCTCATGACATTCAAGACATGCTCCTGGTTTCAGACCATGCTGACAGTCAGTGGGCAGAAGTCTGTGTGCAGGAGTGTGCTTCATGAGGTCAGCAACCAGTGTCGTGTTGATGTGTGCGAGACGACGGTGAATGAGATTAGTGTGTTGTGCGTCAACTGTGATTGTGACATGTGCTTGTGCTCGGGCTGTGGACACAAGAGGAAAAAGAGTGATTCTGTACAGCATGTCATCGTGCAATGGTCCATCAGCCAGCAAGGACCCAGAGGCATCAAAAAGCATGCATCGTTGCTTTTGAGTTATCGTGGACACATTCGATTGCCTGTCTAGCTGTCCTCCCAACAACAGATTCACCTTCAGCTTGGGGATATACAACACACCAGTCAGCCACAGTACTCCCCCTGGCGCCTGAAGAGCCATAGTCCCCACACCTTCAACAGCAAGCACCTCTCCCGACCCAGTTTTCACCCCTTCAACATCATGTGTGGCATACAATGACGTAAACAACTGGCGATGAGGTGACATGTGATGGGATGATGCTGTGTCATACAACCACTCGTGCATGGGCACTGCATGGGATGTAGTGATATGCGTGTGTCCGAGCCGCTGACCTGCTCCCTGAGGTGCTGCTGTCGGCTCGGGTGGCTGCAGCTCTGTGTTGGGACCCATCCAGCATACTGAGGCGGTGGAGATGGCTCTTGTGTCATTGCCATATCGGCATACACACGTTGCGCCCACTCAGGTGCGGGAACTGCCACCGTGGACTGCGGTGGCATGTAGTACGCGGGAGACAAGATTGAAGGCTGCGATGCGTGCTGCGTCATCGGCTGCATCCTCGGCTGCATCACCAGCTGCAACATCGGCTGCATCATCGGCTGCATAGTCGGCTGGAGCTGAGGTGGTCCAAACGTGGCTGCAGCTGTCGGTGTGGGAGCACGTGGCCCAAGGTGACCGGGTGCTCCCCATGTGGGAGGGGACAGTGGTCCCATGGTAGGTGGACGCAACTGCTGCTGATAAGGCTGCTGCTGATACTGCTGCTGCTGTTGGTTCATGATGCGCTGCAGCACGGGACAGGCATGTCAGTAGTGACCGGGCTGACGACAGTAGTTGCAGGTACGGTTGCCAGTATCTCGTCCACGTCCGCGGCCTCTACCGCTCTGGCCACCACGTCCGCCTCCACCACTGTAACCTCCCTGCCCGGTTATGGCATGAAGAGCCCCAGGCGTCTGATGTGTGAAGGCAGTGGCAGTGGAAGTGCCTGCCTCTCGATCCTCACCTCGGAGTATGTCCTCGTAGTTCCTTAATTCTTCGAACACCATTGACAGGTCAGTGCTCTCAATGTCTGTAACGCGAAGGTGTCGCAGCAGGTCACAACGAAACTCCTTGTATGGCTCACCAAGGTGGAGCAGCACTGGATCCAGTCACTCCAGAACGGTGCAAGAAGCACCCAGTCCAAGAATCCGGCGCCTGATGTCCATCGCCGCATCCCAGTACTCGGCAATAGGTGCATCGGGCTTTGGGTAAAGACGACGAAGCTTGTCACGCAGCGTGATAACCAGTGCCATTCCCTGCTCCTCCTTGCGCGTCACTAGGTGCTGCCACGCCTCGGAAGGACGGGGAGCTCCACTGCGAGGATTAGTTGGATCCTCTCCTCGCCCGCCATATCGAAAGTGACGAACGGCGTAAGACTGGTCGTCGGGAAGAGCGCGTGTCAAGGCATTGAAGGCACGGAGGAGGGTATGATCGTCTACCTCCTCCGGCGGTGAGTTGAGGTATAGTTCCTCGAGTCCATGCTCGGCCACCCACGCGAGGAACACGTCTTTCCATGCAAGGAAATCGTGTGTTCCTAGAGGTGGGGGCGTCAGGTCCTTGTGAAGTGCAATCTTGTTTAGGTCACTCCATGTGACAGCCGCTGCCGAGGTAGCCGTGTTTGCACTCCCGTCACCCCCGTTACTCCGCCTCGCGGACCCTTCACCATTCATGGTGACCTTGGTCCTGCCTACTCCTCTCAGCTTAGTATGCAAGGCGTATGTGCCCCCTTGCCTTGGACTGTGCGCGGCTCCTTACGGAGACCACCGATGGCCACGTGGCCCGTGATGTCCACCCTTGCCGCCGTTTCCTCTCCTTTGCACCTTTCTTTGGCCTCACAGGCCCTAGGCGCCTTCTCCACCTCCGTCCTGGTCTTGCGACCTGCCCTGTTCCGATCTCGGACGTCCCTAACTTGCCAGATCGCCGAAAACGCGTTTTTGCCTCTTGCGGCCGTTTTGGACGATTCAAAAATTCCCCTTCGCTCCCATAACCGCAGGCCGACGGACCTGCTCTGATACCATGAGAATGAAGAGAGCTTCACAATGCAAGTTGAATCACTAAAAATGATGAAGTGTAAAGGAAGAATAAAAAGAAACTGTCATGGCTACACCTAAACGTTTTCGACACCAAGTGTCGAGAGTGGACAGGAACGAGGGGCAGGGAGCGAAGCACGAATTACGTGCTTCGCTCCTCGCTCGGCCGGGCAGCGAGGCCTGCCGGCCGAGCGAGCTCGCTCTCGCTAGTCGAGGGCGAATATCATTGCTAGACCGAATTCTCGGTCAAGTGCCCAAACGGGCTTTCCTAGCCTACGTCATGCAAGATTGAAGGACTAGTCTAGGTCTCTTTGCAAAACCATCAAGTATATCCCAACAGAGTCAAAGCCTAATCTAGGTTTGGTAACACCTAGTGCCCATGTGAACAAGTGGAGCATGGGCATGCGACTGAGCTGGAGCCGAGGCACGTGAGTCATGAGTGGCAGCATATGGAGTATGATGCGCCTGATGCGTGTGAAGCATGAGCTCATCATGCGTCGTCTCCAGTCTCATGGTCGGCATGCCTTGCGCACTCACATCCACACAAAAGCAGGATATGTACACGGATTAATAGGAGGGAGCAGCGAGGTGCTACTGCACAGACGGAGGGGGTGAGGCCACAGGGTTAGACGATTGGGAGAGAGCTGGTGGCGGGGACATGGCGCCAGTTGGCGGGACAGAGGAGGAGACAGAGGGTGTAGAAGAGGAAGAGGGCTCACGAGAGAGTACCCCAAGAGAGGCGGAACATTGGCGGGGAGAAGGTGAGGCCAGAGGCACAGAGGGACGCGGCGGGAGAAGAGGATAGAGCTGGAGAGGAGGGCAGAGCGAAGCTCTGCTCGGACGACGAGGAAACAGGGGGTGGCGAGGGACGCCCAGAGGGAAGAACAGGAGGCTAGAGGGCAGAGAACCACCCCCAACTCGAGAAGGCGGAGAGAGGGACCCACCAAAGCGAGGAGAATCACGCTCAAACAGGTGTTCAAAGAAGAGAGCATCACGAGATTCTATGACACGGCACCGGGAGGGGTCCCAGAACCGCCATGCCTTAGAGAATGAAGAGATGCCAAAGAAGAGGCAGAGCCGACCCCGAGGAGACAGCTTACCATCCCGTTGGTCTAAGGGAACCCACACAGAGGTAAGACACCCCCAGACGCGGGCAAGACGGAGGTCAGCACGTTGACCAATCCAGCGTTCGAAAGGAGTGATGGAGTGAGGAAGGGGGCCATGAGGGATACGGTTTCAGACCCAAGTCATGTAAGACATGGCCTCAAAAGCAAAGAGAGGAGACTGCCCGGATGCAGTGAGGAGAGAGCGAACACCATCAGCGAGGGTGCAATTCCAACGCTCAGGGACACCATTCTGCTGGGGTGTGTAGGGAGCAGAGGACTCAACTCGGACACCCCGGGATTCAAGGAAACGAGAGGTAGGACCAAAGAATTCACCCCCGCGGTCACTGCGAAACACACGCAAGAGCCGGTCACAGGCATGCTCAGCCTGCGGAAGCCAGGACTCAAGGACATCAGTGACATCGCTTTTGTGGCGAAGGGCAAAGACCCAACGTAGCGAGAGAAGTCATCAGTCAAGCACAGGACGTAACGGCCAAGGCCGCCAAGAAAGTCATGGGGCAGCGGACCCATGATGTCCGCGTGGACCAGATCAAGAGGGTGAGCCGTGGTGGACTCAAAGGTGGAGAAAGGGGAGCAGTGCATTTTTCCACTGGCACAGTCAAGACAGGTGGATGTGCATGGAGGAGCAAACGTGGCAGGGTCAAGGCCAAGGACGGGCCGAAGACGGAGAAGGCGCTGGATGGCAGCAGTGTGAATGTGGCAGAGGCGGCGATGCAGGAGATCGGCATATTCGGGAGACAAGGAGGGGGCGAAGTGAACAAGAGCAGAGGCAGCGGAAGGCGAGGGCAACGTGAGTAGAACACGGAACAAGCGATCACAGTGTACACCATGAAGGACAACACGACCAGACGAGCGCAAAGAGATCGAGGCAAGGCCGCGGCTGGAGGAGAAGTACATGCCCTGGTCGTCAAAGGTGGTCACAGAGAGAAGACTGACTTCAAGGTCAGGCACATATAACACGTCAGGAAGGTAGATAGTACCACCAGGGCCGACAAAGCGGACAACACCAACACCTTGAACAGGGAGCAGTTGGCCGGAGTCTGTGCGTACAGAGAGAACAGACTGAACTGGGCCAAGGGACATGAAGGAGGAACGACAGGAGGTCATGTGATGTGTGGCCCCAGAGTCTATGATCCAGAGGCCAGGTGAGGCACGAGTGGAGGGGAGAACAAGACAGAGAGCGACGGTACCACGGGCAGATGAGGAGGAAGAACAACCAAGACGAGTGGGGAATGTGTGCACCTGCCAATCCTCAATCCAGGCATAATCATCAGGCAAGTCCCCCTGAGCTCGACCAGACGATGCACCACGAAATGTGACCTCAGACTCACAGACAGACACACGGGACTGGCCACTCATACTCTCACCTCCCTGAGAGCGAAGGTGAAGTAGCTCCGCCAGCCGACGCTCAAGGTTACGCTCCTCGTCACGGCGATCAGAGGAACGCTCCGAGGAACGGTCGGAGGAGCGATCAGAGAAGTGCCCATCGTCACGAGCCCAGTAAGGAACGTGGTAGTGAGAGGACAGGGGGCCGTAGTATGGAGGGCCAGATGGAGGAGGTATTTAGCCCCAGGGGCTGGGGGCTGGAGGTGTTGGTTGAAGGGGGGCAAGCGTGGTGGAGAGTGCTAAGGCAGTGGACGACGATGAAGACGATGAGACAGTTACGGCAGCAGCGGCAGAGGAGGTGGCAACGCCGGTGCTTGCCCAGTGGCTCGTCACAAGGAGCCGGACATTTCGGTGCAGAGTGGCCAGAAGCGCCACAGTGACCTCGGCAGTTGTGGGGGCCGAGTTTTTGCCACCACGGCCACCACCACGGCCTCTGCTCCCACGGCCGCCACCACGGCCAGGCCCACCACCCCCCCTTTAGAGGCACCCTAAGTTGAGTGCGCTACAGCCTGCAAAGAGGAAGAGGAACAAGAAGCTACAGCAGAGGAGGAAGAGGAGGCGGTGGTCACAGCATCCAATGCAGTGCGGTGCATGCGCTTGTTCTGCAAGGCATTCCACCATTCGGTGAGGCGTGATGCAGTGAAGTCAAAAAGAGGCCCGATTCCGGGTGGGGCATCAGCAAGTACAGGTTCAGAGGCCAAGCGCTCAAGTTCTGCCTGAGAAACGTGCAGATACAAGTCAGACAGATCTGAGATGAGGCCAACAACGATGGACAAGCAGGCTGAGAGAGGACATAGGCGGCCTTGCCAAGGTCCTGAAGCAAGCGCAGACTGCGCGCCCAATACTCATCTGCTGTCTCATCAGTACGCATCTGCAATGTGTTGAACTGAATAGTGAGTACACTCTGGGCCGCGTGCCCAGTCACTGTTTTGCAACGGCGGATGAGGGTATATGCGCCGACGGGATCAGCAGTCATGCCGCGGGAAGGGTCTCCATTGTACGTACCAATGTCGTCGAGAAGGCTGTCGGGGCCTGCATTGATGAGTGTCCACACAGCGCGAGCAGCCTCTGTAGGGTGTGGTACAAACGGTGCCTTGGCGGGAAAGTAATACTCCCAAAGGAGCTCACCCTGGGCCCAAGCGCTGAACCGGGTCTCCCAGAAAGTGAAAGTGAGCTTAGATGTAAACTATGGTGGTGGCGTTTCAAAGTCTATCTGTCGAGCTGGGAGGAGAGCACGGGCAAAAGTTGATGCTGAGAGAGAGGCAAAAGAGGAGTTTGCAACTGCCCCACCAGGAGGAGCGGACGAATCCGTTGAGCCAGACTCGGTGGTAGGGAGAACTACAGCAAAGCTTGGCATGGCACGTAGGTGCTCAATCACTAAGGTGGCCACCGTGGCTGCTAGTTCGTGATGTGCTTCCCGCCCCTGATGAAGCTCATCCTCATCTTTGCGACGCTCTGCTTGCGCCTCACTGAGAGCGGCCTGAAGGTCCTCTATAGTCTCCTCCAGCCTAGGCATGATGAGAGAATGTAGCTGTGAACGCAGGTGAGGGGGGATGCAGGGACGTACAAGAGAGTGCTACGTGTCCCTGTGGAATGCAACGCTTACCGAGCTGGTGACATGGAAGCAGGGTGAAGAGCGGCAGGACAACAGTTGCGGCTGAGGAGAAGAGTACCACCACCCAACCTGCGACCGCCACCGTGAGGCACAGGAGCCCCATTGCGGTGGCTCCAGCAACTTCTGCTGAGGTTGAGGCCACCAGGACGCCGGTGGTAATGTGTGGTGTGACGTCACTAGGAGCACCGGTGGGCGTCAGCACCGCTGCGACGGTGGAAGCCCGAATGGAGCCGACTGCGCTGGAGACGGCGTCTGCTGCTGTGGAGGCTGCCGTGGCAATGGATGCTGCTGCTATTGTGATCTGGGTAGCAATGTTTGCAGCGGCAGCTCCAAGAAGAGTAAGCGAGGCAACCGTCTATGCGTACGCCTCAGCTACTCGGCCCACTCCCGTCTGCGTGGGAGCACGGCAGGCCTTGGCTGTTGCTGCAAAGGTGGCTGTAGCACCAGTGGCTGCATCAAGGACAGCTCCTGCCAGACCTATGGAGTCGGTGTGCACGGGAAGGACAAGGATGACACCGGGCACCTCTGGTGCAGTGGACGTCTCGGCAGATCTTGCTGCGGTAGGAGGAGATGAAGTGGATGCAGCTGCAGGTTCGGCAGGCTGTGAACTGCGGGAAGATTGCATCCTTGGTGACAGCGGTGGCGACGGAGGGAGGTCGTCTGGGGTGTAAACCTGACGGTCTATCTCCTCCCATTCGCGCTCAGCTGCTGCATCAATGTCTTCTTGCCAGTATGTGTGATCCAGCATGCGCACCCACAGAGGGGTGTCATCGTCGTCAGCCAGTGTGAAGGCTGAGTGGGTTGCTGTTGCAGCCGAGAGAGGTGCACCACGTGTGTCACACGTCGGACACAGTTGCGGTGGAGAGAGACTCGCGGAAGACAGGGATGGAGAGAAGTGGGAGGCACAGAGTTGTCGAGCACCACATAATGGGTGGAGAGGTCAGCGTGCAGCCGAGGTGAGCGGACAGCAGAGTGCAATCGCGAGGAGCCACGGATTGAGGAGAGGCAGCTGAGAGCAGCCGAGCGGAACTCCGAAGAGAGGAAAACAGATTAGAGCAGTTGCGAGAGTGGTCTAGACGAGCAGCTTAGCAGAGAGGGCCACGGAGAATGGGCGAGCAGGCGAGAGAGCACCTGCGGGTGTCGAGGGTTAAACAGCGAGCACCCTTCTGCTCAAGGCCGAAGAGACGGTCGTGAGAACTGCTGCTACGGGCTGGCTAGGGTTCAATAGTGAGCACCTAGCAGTGCTGCTGCTCTAGGCCGAAGAGACGGCCGGTGGCGCAGATTGTCCGCTGCAGTGGTACACGGGACATGAGAGATGAGGGCCACGGAACCTCAGGAATCAGGATCAAAGAGTGGTGGGGATTGGATCCTCATTGCTCTCATACCAGTAGTTGCTAGGAAGTTGCTTCGCTAGACCACGTGTGACGGGTTTGGTGAGAGCAACACGACACGGTGCTGGAGACACGCCATTGATGCAGTAATCTTGCCTGAGAATTGTGCACTTCAACAAAAGACGAGAGAGCAAGTGGGGGAGAGTGAGAGACTAGTACCGGTGAGCACTCGCCCTCCTCGAGCACCAAGCTCGAGTGAGCGAGTGCCGCCACCCAGAGGTCGAGCCCGACCACTCGGAATAAACCAAGGGTGGCTGCTCACCAATGCACGGCCAAGACCGGCACGGTGGCCCCCCTAAGGATCAGCACCCAGGAAATATGCACCTCCCCCAGCACAAGCAAGGCAAGAGAACATGATGCAGGGCAAGGCAGTGAGAATGTACGGGCCCTAGCATCTACTGCATCATAGAATCATAGAAAATCAAAGAGATTCATGCAACGGCCAACGTGTGCCACAGAGGCACTTTGGGGTCAAGAGGCAGCTATAGCTTGAGGGTGTCGACGGCTCTAGCAAGAGCGAGCACGACTGATGTACTCCCAGGTAGGGCCATGGTCACTTAATCTGTACACGTGTGTGAACATTGTGGGAGGCAAGAGGGCATAGATTTGTGAGTGGCCAACGAACTACACATCGTGTGACGGTTGTGCGTATGAAAGAAAATACATCGCACACCGGTAAGCGAGACCAGTTTTTCCTCATCTTTGTAGGTCGCGCACAACGGGAGAAAAACAACTTGAAAATATTGCCGGCTAAATGCCGTTAGATAGGTCGATCAAACATGTGACGTAGGCCAACCATTATAAAGAGATAATGTTGTTTCTCGTTTTTTCAATTTGCCTTAAAGTTTGCTTTTACATTTGCTGATATACTACTTTGAACAATATTCGACATGTTTAATGATTCCCATAAGAATGTCTATGTAAAACGTGACAACCATCCGATTGGCAGATCTAACTTCTCATGAATTTATTTGTCACATACTTCATAATTTTTCTATTCGGTGTAACGTAAACAGAAGATCCTGTGAATTATGCAAAATTGAGGAAAGACAGTGTGGCCCTAAATGGGCCCTGAGTTCATTCAGGACAAGACAACAGTACAGCGCATGTAGTGGGAGGGCCGGTTCGGCCCTCCCTCCTCGCTGATGCGAGGGGTGGTTACGCACCACCCCTCGTGTCAGCAAGGGCTGGCCGACGGCCAGCACTTCGCTGGCCGCCAGCCAGCTGGCTGTTGGCCGGCCAAGTGACCCGCCGGCCACCAGCCGGCCAGCCGCCAGCTGCCGATCGTGGCCTCCGCCCGATCGAAGGCTGAGGGGCCACAAGGGCCTCGAGGGCGAGGCCTCGTGGCCTCGTGCCCTGCCCCCCCCCCTCGTCCTCCTTGCAAGCGAGCAAGCGAGGACGAGGGATAGGGAGAGCGAGGGTGAGAGCGAGGAGCGAGGGGAGCGCACAAGAGGAGTCGACGCAAAATCTCCAATCGTGCCTCGCACGTGACGATTTCGCGCCAACGCGTCAAAAACAAAAATCAAGTTCCTTTACAATGAACTACGAGTTTTGAAACCGGAAAACTCGTGCGAACTCACAAGTTCGAGGTAATACCCCCTCGTTTCGGACCCAGAACCTGGGGGTGAGGTAAAATCAGAAATGGGCTTCCAGAGACTTGAATTATTCAAGTCTCCTTGCACAGGGTCATTGATGACGATTGCTCCCAGAGTGACGCGGAGGAGAAAACCCCTCGAGCGAGTTTTGAACGCCATTCTGCGAACTCCGACAACGACCTAAGTGCACAAGTTGGAGGTTCTGACACGTTACAGTGGTTCACAGAGCCAGACGACCCCCGCGACTAAGGGTTCGTCAGAAACGGTGGCTACGTCATATATAAAACGCCACCAGTAACTACAACCAGCAACAAAAATGCTAGAAGGGACTATAGCACCTATACTTCACGGATTACAGTACTGTAAAGTACGTTGGAGAGCTCGAAAAAGGCTCTACTTGTGGGAGCCTCTTCCTTCCAGCCTCTCCTCACTTCTAGTGGGTTAGGAGGATTTTTGTGTAATGGGATGGGGAGTCTCCACTCCCAAAAGTCGTGAAATCCTCCCCCTGTACAAGACTCCTCCCTCCCTCCCTCATCCATGAAATTTGGGCAACTTCAACTCCCAAATTAGGGACTCTCACAACCTGAGAGCACCCTAAAAAGAAGGAGGGTGTCACCTTGAAGGGTTTTGACCATACTCCAACGCCGCCGGCTCAAGGGAGACGCCGCCCAAGAATGTGAGAGGCAACGAGGAGCGTGAAGAGAAGGCCAAGGAAGACAAGAAGACAAGAGGAAGACAAGGAGGTAAAAGAAGGAGTGAAAGACTTGTTAGGAATTTTTAGAGTTCCTCTTTGCACTCCTTGCTCTTGTTTTGTGAGCGACACTCACGTCCCTTGTCATTTCCTTGTCGTGCAATTTTCTGTTTTCCTAAATTCTAGTCACTACCATTTTTCGTGAGTCACGGCTTAGGAAGACTAGTTTTCAAAATCACCGCCCTTGTGCAGACGTGGCGGCCTAGGAAAATAGAAGTTAATTTTATAATTGCCTCACCGATCGTGAGAGCGAGACTTTAGGAGGTAATTCCTCCTCAAAGTTGTCGGGTGATCCTCACAACGATCTTCACCTGCTATTTTCATAGGCATCGGGATGGCAAGTGCCGGACCGTCCAAGACCAACAAGGGCAAGGTGGTGACGGCCTCACCACACGCCCTCGGCGGACTCCAAAATTTGGGAGCTGTCGCCGCGAGCACGGTTGCCAAACCAAAGGCAACCGTACCGCCAAAGGCAACCGGTGCCAACCTCAGTGATACTGAGAAGCGTGCGCAAGCCAAAAAAGTTCTCAACGAGCACGTCGACGCGCACGTGGGCGACCCCCACGCGACGATAGACATGCTCGAGGAAGACCACCCAGTCATGGACCCCGACGAAGAGCACGGCGCCGACGATGGCGAAGGCGACGAGGACTGCGATCATCGCCATCGTCGTGCGGCGAACTCGAGCCGATCGCTTGAGAAGGGCAAGGAACTCGCAGCATCGCGAGACGCTACCGACAACAGCGAGGCTGCCGAGAGTAGCAAAGGCGGCAAAAGCAGCCACGCGGGAAGTTCTTAAGATAACGAGCCGGATGACGTCATCGCAAAGGCAATTCGCGATGACCGTCCAAGGATAGCTGAGCTGGCTGCCGAGGCGGCGGCCCGACTCAAGATCACCACCGACAGTGGAGGTGCGGCACCACCCAAAGGAGTGGGGACAGACCCCCCTTCCTACGATGTGGCCGGGATGGGATAGACCAACGTCCACTCAAGTGCCATCGCTGATGAAAGCCTCCTCCGGAAGGTGGGACTCCTTCAAGGATTGTACGCAAACCATACCAACCTGATGTGGGTAAAGGTACACGGACAACGTGAGGCCCTGGAGGCTGTCGCCGATGCTCTGACGATATCAGAGCTCAAGTTCGTATTCACCAACCTGCAAGCCCACGACAGGCAGAGCATCACAGACCTCGACCGTGATCGCCAGCTGTAACGCCTGGCCGCCCATGAGGTAAATCACCGATGCAACGACCTCCACAAGGCATTACAGAGCATGACCCACGTGCGGATGTAGCAACAAGCACAGCGCGCCGTAGTTATTGATGCCACTTCTGGTGACAGCGACAACTTGCCAACCTCGACGACTTCGGGGCCGGTCATGAACACGTCCTCCCTCCACAGCGTGGAGATCTTCCACAAAGGCGTGAAGCTGACCGACTCGCTGAATTACATGGAGCACGTTCTACGTGTCCATAAGGCTCTACTCAGCCAGTGGGGCGACCTTGCCACGACACGGCTTGAAGACAAGCTCTTCAAGTATGTGGTCAAGGAGTGGACTGCGCAGCAGCTGCACATCTAGTGGCAGCCCATGTCGTGGGAGGCCTTCTATGTGATTATGCGTAAGAAGTGCACCCAGCGTGAGGAGTCGTCGTGTACCTTCCACAAAATCAAGGACTTCAGGCAGCTGGGTGGCTCGTTGAAGCCTGCTTGAGCAAGTTCACCGCACTCGTGGAGGAAACCGAAAGCTTCACCGAGGGCGATGGGACTCAGACCTTCAAGTACCCAAATTGCATACTCTTAGAGTACTTGTGTGACGGTCTTGCCAGCAAGAAGCTAAAGGATAAGACCATCACAACAGCAACCGGCCAGGCTTGGACAAGCAGGAGGGCATTGCGGGACTACATGAGTGAGGTGTATTTGGCGAACCCGAAGCAGTACTCGGACGTATGGCCAAAGGCGCATGCACAGCAAGGTCGCGACATGCGCATGGACGCTGCGGGGGCTGGAGGAGCAACCGAGCAATGGGGCGGGCCCAAGGGCAGGCAGCCTGCAAAACCTCCAGTCAAGAAGACTAGCGGGTACAAGACCCCAAACCACAGGCGCAGTCACGACAATGACGAGTTGCAGGCGACGCATGAGCATCGCAACACAGCATTCCGCGATGGACTCTGCCACAACTATATGCAGCCTGTTCACTTTAGGGCTCAATGCCATGAGGCTGGTGGTGGTGGACAAGAGCTTGAGGTATAAGCCGCAGCAGCAGTACCTCATGGGGAGGGTGTAACAGGAGGCCGCGGATAGGGCTGTGGACAGGGTTGCAGTCGCGGCAATGGGCCCAGCCGTGGTAACAGACAAGGCCGTGGGATGGGTTTTCCCCATCTCTTAGTGACGGTGGGGACCACTCAGGGATAAAACTGGATCACGAGTGTGGGTTCATGTTTTCAGATGAGGATGTTAAACAATTTGAGTTTTTGACGAGTTCAAATTTCTCTGTTGTTTTCTCCCCTCTCATTGAACCTCATTCTGCACAAGCTGATCGACATTGCCCACTAAATCTCGCATCACCGGATAAGATGCATGACCGAACCTGCTTAGTGGTGGCGACATCGACCCCTGTGTAAGAATTGTGTAACACAGTGATTGAAGCAAACGTCCTCAAAGCGATGAGTTCGATCACGTTTGCGGTACCTTTAGTCAATGTTTTTGACCCAGTGAAATTTAAAGACTGGAAGATGCTAGCCGAATTCACATGTACCCACAAGTTGTGGACTCGAGTAAGTGAATCATGGGAGCTGCGACGTCCGCCATCTAGATTCCGTGTTTATCACAAATTTTACTTGCCATCGTCGAGCCTGTTCACTCGCAAGAGTGGAGGCAACATGACGATGCAATTCAAAGGATAGCTAGATGGTGCTCCCGTGAACGTATTTGCTGACACTGGAGGAGATGACTCCTTTGTTAGTCTTGGTTTTACCCGACACGTTGGCCTGAAGTACGAGCCATCGAATGGTGTAGTTATCGTCGGTGACAACCGTATGGTACCTGTGATGTAAAGAAAAAATTAGTATTTAAGGGTACATAGAGAGTGTCACGTTGAAGGTACTCAACCTTCTTGACTCGAATGACGTGGTGCTAGGCGATCCTTGGCTCCGTGAAAACAAGGCTCTATTGTGCTTTGAATCAGAATGTTTGATCCTCCGAAAAGGACAGCGTCACTTTACGTTGATTCCGAGTATAGAATTGTCACCGACCCAAATCAAAGTCCATGCTAGCTTGTCTGCGATGTAGGTCAAGAGACGTATTCGACAAGGTTGTCGATACTTCTTGGCTCGGCTATAGAAAGTGGAGGATGACGTGAAGGAAGACACGCCACAAGAGATCAAATCTCTACGGGCGGAGTTCTCGGGTGTATTCCAAGATCCACCGGTTGGGCTTCCTCTAGAAACCGGAGGTGACACCTCCGTTCAGGCCCATGTATCGCCTTAGTTCAGTAAAAAGGCGAGAGGCCGAAAGCCAAATCAAAGAGTACCTTGCAAAATGATGGATCGAGCCAAGTAGCTCGCCGTACGGTACATTGATCCTTTTTTTGAACAAAAAGGACGATGTTTTACGCATGTATATTGATTACTGGGCATTGAACAAGCTTAAGGTAAAAAATTCATTTCCCTTACCGTGGATTGAGGACCTTTTTCATCAATTCCAAGGGGCAACATTATTTTCTTCCTTGGACTTGTCTCAAGGGTACCATCAAATCCGCATCATGGAAGATGATAAGCCCAAAACTGTGTTTCGAACGCACATGGAACACTATCAGTTCCGAGTGTTATACTTCGGGCTTACAAATTCCCCAGCAACCTTCCAAGGAGAAATTAACCGAACGTTCGCCAAGCAACTCGGTCAGTTTTTCTTGGTTTACCGAGACGACATCCTGGTTTTCTCCAAATCAATGGAAGAACACATAGAATATCTATGTGAAGTCTTCGCAATCCTTTAGGAACAAAAGTTCTATGCGGAAGTGAGCAAGAGCAAGTTTGCAGAAGATGAGCTCGAATACCTTGGACACATCGTTGGCCAGGACGACATCCGTGTCGGCCCACGAAAGGTCCGAGCCGTTGTAGATTGGCCACACCCAGAAAATTTTGGGCAGATTCGGTCTTTCCTCGGCCTTGCACACTACTTTCGACGGTTTATGCAAGGGTATTTGACCCTTGTAGCACCGCTAACCAGGCTCACGTAAAAAGACGTGCACTGGAAATGGACATCTGATTGAGAGAACTCTTTTCTCAAATTCAGAGAGCTTCCATCCACAGAAACCGTCCTAGCTCTTCCGGATCCATCACAACCATGGGGGTTTTGATGTGATGCGTCGGTAATAGGACTCAGAGCCGTCCTTATGCAGAACGGTCACCCAGTTGAGTATGAGAGCCGGAAGCTCATCCCCGCGGAAACGCAATACACGACTGGGGATCAAGAGCTCCTTGCGGTAGTACACGCTTTCAAGATGTGTCGTTGCTATCTCGAGGGTGCAAAAGGGGGTGTAACGGTCGTGAACGACCATAACCCATTGGTATTTTTTTCCAAACTCAACCGCACCTGTCAAGATGACAGGCGCGTTGGAGTGAATACCTTAGCAAATTCTCGTTCACATGGCAATATCGGTCAGGACGCATCAACATGGCCGATCCACTAAGCCGACAGCCTATGGAAATTAAAGCAACCACCGAGGTCGGTGGGTGTTTTATGGCCATTGTAACAGCAACAGTACAAACACCAGATCCCCTTGTAACTCTGTAGCAACCACCACGAGAGATTATCCATTACAACGGTTTTGTAAAAAGGATCCAGATGGGAAACTGTGTGGATTCTTGGTTTCAAGACTCTCAAAATCTGGACAAGTACTGATTGGTGGAGGTTGCACGAATCTTCTGGCACGGAGAACAAGTTGTTGTGCCAAACTTGGGAGACCGTCGAGCAAAGAGTATCTCCCAATTCCACAACCCGCCAGTCGCAGGTCATGTGCGACCTCAAAAGACCGGACAGGCACTCTTGGACCACTATTGGTGGCCAGGATGGAGTCTCTATGTCCGTATGTATTGCATGACATGCGACCCATGTCTTCGGAATAAGGCTAGTAACAAGAAGCCTGCTGGACTCCTCCAACAGCTTCCCATTCCTGAGACTTCATGGGAGTGCATCAGCATGGACTTCATTACTATTCTTCCCGATACAGCCCGTGGCCACGATGCAATACTAGTGGTTGTGGATTTTCTGACGAAGATGACACACTTCATTCCTACAACCAGTGATGTGAACGCAGAGGAGACCGCTCATCTCTTCTTTGAGGGTGTCATAAATTACCACAGCTTGCTGTTGCGCATTATCTCCTATGAACATAAAACAATTGCTAGTAAGTTCTGGCAAAAGATGCACGAGTACTTCGGCAGCAAGTCGCAAATGTCGACTGTGTTTCACCCTTAAACTGACGGACAAACAGAGCGCATGAACCGCACTCTGGAACAAATGCTCTGTATGTACGTGGACCTTGCCATGAATGATTGGGACGACTTCCTAACACCGGCAGAGTTTGCAATGAACAACTCGGTGAACGAGTCTACACAGTTCACAGCGTTTCTGTTGAACGATGGTCGGCATGTAGTGGTATCCTCTTCACTGGTGAAGGGTGGGAGTACATGAGGACAGGTTCCTTCTGCTCAATCCTTTGCTGAGCGCATAGACTCCTTGTTACAGGAGGCAAAGGGTCACCTTCAAGCTTCTCAGCAATGACAAAAGGCATATGTCGACAAAAATCGTCGTGAGGTCTTGTTTGACATCAGTGACAAAGTGCTTAGCACTAGGAATCTTTGGCTGAAGTCGCTAGGGGCACAAAAAATTCTAGTGAAGTAGATTGGGTCATTTCCCATCGTTGCACACATCGGGCCAGTGGCATACCGATTGCTACTTCCGTCGAGTATGAAGATACATGACGTGTTTCATGTGAGCCTATTGGCTCCATACACGGCAGAGGGAACCGTCCAGCCACCACCGGTAGACCTTACTTCTAATGGCCAATACGAGGTTCTCCGCCTACATCAGCACCGAGAGCGTACTCTCCGGTCGCGGGTTGTTAGGGAATACCTTATTCATTGGGCCGGGTGTGGACCTGAACAGAACTCATGGGAGCCTGAATCTCGGTTGCCCACAAGGGTGGTCAACAAGTATTTGAGCGAGCTAACAGCTTGCACAGATCGACGCGTGTCAGGGGGCACGACCTAAACGCGAAAAACTGAAAAATATTCCCGCAGGACGACGTTCATGGACTGCAACCATAGGAGGTTCGGGACGCCCAACATGGTTGTCGCACGGACGCTCTAGCCAAAAGGGGGGAGGTCGCTAGCCGTGCTGACCGACAAGCTACAGCTTAGGTCCAAGTGCCAGGCACGTGTTCATGTTTAGCTGGTGATTGAACTTATTAATCTTCTTTCACAATGTTGACGACTCACTAACTGAAAATCATGCTTGTTGTTCATGAACCGAGACTGTTCATAGTAAGTTGTGAGGAATGTAGCGGGAGGTCCGGTGAGGGGTGGTTACGTACCTCCCCTCACGACAGCAAGGACTGGCCGACGGCCAGCACTTCCCTGGCCACCGGCCAACTAGCTGCCAGCCGGCTGGACGGCCGGCGGCCGACCAAGTGACCGGCCGGCCACCAGCCGGCCAGCCACCAGCCGCCGATCGCGGCCTCAGCCCGATCAGCGGCTGATGGGCCACGGGGGCCTCGAGGGCGAGGCCTTGTGGCCTCGTGCCCTTGCCCCTCCCCCCCTCGCCGTCCTTGCAAGTGAGCAAGCGAAGACAAGGGATAGGGGGAGCAAGGGTGAGAGCGAGGAGCGAGGGGAGCGCACGAGAGGAGTCGGCGTGAAATCGTCGATCGTGCCTTGCATGCGACGATTTCGCGCCGACGCGTCAAAAACAAACTCGAGTTAGTTTATGACAAACAATGAGTTTTGAAACCAGAAAACTTGTGCGAACTCACGAGTTCGAGGTAATACCCCCTAGTTTCAGACCCAGAACGTGGGGGTGAGGTGAAAATGGAAATGGGCCTCCGAAGACTTGAATTATTCAAGTCTCCCTGCGTAGGCTTGTTGATGACAATTGCCCCAAGAGTGAAGCGGAGGGGAAAATCCCTCGAGCGAGCTCTGGATGCCATTATGTGAACTCCAACGATGACCTAAGTGCAGGAGTTGGAGGTTCCGATATATTAAATCGCATCTTGTTATATGTACTACAGGACAAGTAGATACCTACGAAGCATGTAGAAGTCGCCATTCTTCATGGTGCTCACAACCATTGTGTGCAAAATGACTTACGTGTCATGTGGCACCCGTTCTGTTAGAGTAAAGTTTTTTTGGTTGCGCACACGAATAATGCTAACCCCTCGCATTAAGACTCTGAGAACACGTTCATGTTCGCATTTGTGAACATTATTAGATAGATATGTTCATTATCAGTCGACGACTCCAATCCGACACACAACGAAGAAATTAATTTTATAAAGATGACATAACATTGACCGAATAAGCAGACCTTGTTTTTAAGAAATAGCAACCAAACTCAAATTAAAAGATGGCATACCCATCGTTTCAATAAAGGAACGACATGCACATATGCCGTAACTAATTTTAAAGGTCTGGGTACGCCGTGAGCAGACATGATATTCATGGGTATGCCATTTTTATTTTTTAGTACGCCGGGTATGCCGTGCCAATTTTTTTACTCGTGGGTATGCCTACTTAAAAGTGAGCACGGTGCGGGTATCCGAGCTATTTCACCCATAACGTTTTTCATTCTCCCGTCCGTTTTTTAATAAAATATTCTCCGTTTCAGCAATTCACTTTTGCCATTCTAATTGCAAGTCAAAATTTGTGCGCAAAACTGTTACTCTTAAATTTAAGAATGAATTTGGGTTCACCTATGAACAAGGTACAGGCATCTCACAAAAAAGGCAATTAGCCCCACAAATAATTAGACTCTCCTTGCAAGTCTCCTACACGAAGCAAATTCGTACAGGAAATGGGCAGGGAGGATCGGACGGTTACGCGTGATCCGCTCCATGCGGACACGCGCTAGTGAAGTTCGGAGCTTCCAACTTCGCTTGTTCGAAGGACCGAGCTCCAGGGACCCAAAGAATCTGAACAGTGGACAAATTAGAAAACCCTGGTTTATTGAACTGTCCCATTGAACGGGCACTAGTAAAATTCGAAATTCCTGAAAAATGGGAGAATATAAGAAACACTAAATTATAATTCTACGGTTGAACGAATGTTTGAGTCAGTACGGTTTAACAATCTCCCCCTTGCAATACCACCATCAATAAACCCAATCAACGGTTTTGTTAGACTTACGGGAAGTCGGGTCATATCTCGCGTGACTGCCGAAAGCGGCAACAACAGACTGAAAGGGAGGGAAGTCGCAAAAAAAGATTAAGGAGTCGAGAAAAACAAATGGCACGAGTAGACGGCAAGCCTCCATTCTGGTCGAAAAAATACGCGCCAACCAATCGCCATGCGGAGCGGCTCACATGGCCACAGACGAGGGTTCCTGAGATCGTAAAGTTCGACAAGGAATACGAGGACGACCAGCCGGCAATATTGCTACGGGTCCAATCAAGAGGTTGTAAAAGTGGCAGAATGGTAACGGTTCCACTGGATGGAGGAGATTCTTATAGCTTTTTAGGCAATGACATTGTTTAGAAGTTGGGTTTACAACCGAACCGGTGTTACGTACCAGACGTACACAAGTCCCTAATCTTTCCGCGTGGGCATTTCTGTTATTACACAAACAGCCCATCGCGTCAAGAGACTGCGATATTCACTCCGACGGTCGAGGGCAAACCGGCCAAGTGTCCTGCCTCCAGTGAATCCTCCCAAACCTTCTTACAACCTCGACCACTCTTGCGAACCTATGACAAAAGTGTCACGACATTACGATCGACTTCTTGATGCACGGAGACAAATCTGGATTTATACAGATGCATCTCGCGTCTTCACCATCAATTCTCAAAGACCCCTGACTTCTCAACGGACCTTCTCAAATCCGACCACTCAAGACGCAACTCCGCACGCGTCGCTTGACGATCAACCCAACGAACCCGACTATGTCTCATTCGTAACTCGACACTTGCATATATGTGTTCGATCATTTCGACAATTGTCATTGAAGTACACTCACCACTAATTACAAATTGCTCAAGTGTCCCAGATACTTAATCGTATTCTGCCTCAAAACTTCTACCTGTTTACCATCTACACTCTGTTCGGCATAACACTTGGTATCAGAGCGCAGCGGTGCTGGAGAGGCATCCGACTACTCTACTCATCTAGAGGAGTACCTTGCATAAGCCGTGACAGCATCTTGTACGTCAAGGCTTCGCAGACTATACGACTACGACGTGAGATGAGCAAGCGCAACCGCCGACCAATAAATGGTCTTCAGCGACGACTTCGGCGATGGAGGAGCAGAATGTGCCGACGCACGCGAACCCTGAAGCGACAGCCAATGCTGGCGTGGGAGGCTTTGCAACAGCTGGATCAACCCCTACGGCTTGGGCAACCATGCCGGTCGTGGACGCAACGGCGATAAACCAACTGCCACTACCAACAGCCTCGACGATGACAACAGGGACGACAAGCATGCGTCAATGAGGAACTAGCGAACCGGATCTCCGCGCTCGAGGGAATTAGCAGCCATTTGCTTCAACAACTCAACATCGCGATGAAGGCTCATTGCAAAGCAAGCGCACGTGAAGCGGAGCTCGTCGAGAGAATTTCCCAACTCTCGAGCCAACCCGACAGTTCAGATGTGGTTGACGAGTTTGGAGGTGTATTTCATGGCTGTTGGGGTCAACTATGATTAAAAGAAATTTGACCTCGCGACTGCGCTTTTGCGTGGCACGGTGCTAAGTTGGTGGTCCAATCTAAAAACCATCCAAGGACAGCAGGAGACCGGCGGAACATCATCAACGGCCAACGGCGCCCGTCTCATATCACCGACCGCAGGCATTCTAGCCTTGGAGGAGATCAACCCACAGTAGCAAGACGTGATGACGCCACCAACTGACTGGAACGATTTTTTGTGCACGATGCTTGCACGCTTTGGACTACTAAACGAAAAGTCTAACGCTCGGTACAAACTCCAGTGTCTCCGACAGCAGTCGAGCATAGCAGAGTACGTATGGAGATCTCGCGAGATCATCGCCGGGGCAGACATCGCCCCCTACGAACTCTGTCTTCACTATAACAACGGCCTCAAACGAGAGCAATCCGGCGAGCAATCGCTATTTTTGGCATCGAAAACAACTTGCCACGGATGATCTCAAAAGCAGAAAGGATCGATAGCGCTGACTACAACGCTCAGATCCAAGAATCCTATGGCTGGCGACTTCCTAACTACAGTTATCGTGGAAATGGGAAAAACTAGTCGGCGGAGTCCTTGACTCCAATGGATGTGGATGCTGTTGACCAGAGAGATACGGGAACCTGCTACAACTACGGAAACGTCGGGCACATTGCAATTGTCGACGTAAGTAGCAGGCCAAAGAAGGAGGGAAAATTCACAGAAGAATGAATTGGGAAACGATAGAGGGAAGGTGTAAGAGGCACAACTCTTGTCCGTGAGGAGCGAATTGTGCCAAACGATCGCTCATCTGAACGGCCTACATCGCCACGGAGGGTTTCTAAGATCGCAAAATTCGACGAGGGGTACGAGGCCGACCAACCAGTGATACTACTAAAAGTTCAGCCTTGAGGATGCAGAATGGTACCGGCACAACTAGATGGAGGACATTCACATAGCTTTGTGAGCAACATGGCTCACAAACTGGGGTTGCAGACCGAACCGGGGGTGTTTGAGGGAAAAACCGTTGACGGGAGAGTGAAGATACGGAGACTCCAAGAACCACTACCACTATAGGTTGGAGATCTACGGGATATAATGGTCTGGAGGTCTTGTCCAATGAGCAATCACAAAACCATCCTCGGACGAGATTTCCTTTACTGGCACAATCCGCAGGTCAACTGGAACAGCGATGACGTCTACATGGAGATTGACGGTCCCAAACGACAACTTCCACGTGCGAGACGGAAGCCGATAGCGGAAGCAGTAGAGGTGGAAGTAGAAGAGGATGCTGCGGTAACCGAGAAGCGACAACCTGTGTAGCCTATACCGCTCACCGTGGCCAAATACTGTTTACGACGAGGAGCTCGTGCATGGCTCATACATCTCAAGCCAATGGAAGAAGCAGAAGTGGCAGTAGCTGACTCATCATCAGCCTCATCAGCCTCATCGGCATCAACAAAGTTCACGATGGTACCCAAAGAGTTTGCACCACTCATCCAGGAGTTCGCGAACGTCTTCCTCGACGAACTCCCCAGAACCTTACCTCCTCAATGAGACATCGACCATCGCATCAAACTGAAGCCACGCAATAGACCTACAGTTTGAGGGGCCTATGGGATGAGCGATCACGAGCTGAATGAGCTCAAAAAGCAGCTCGACGAGATGCTCGATCAGCGGTTCATCCGCCCATCCACGTCACCATGCGCCGCACTAGTACTATTCATCAAAAAGAAAACTGGCGAGATGCGGATGTGCGTGGATCTTCGGTCGTTGAACGACGCTACCATCAAGAACCGCTTCCGTCTTCCCAAAGCTGATGAAATTTTTTACCAACTTCGAGGGGCTCGGAATTTCAACAAAATCGACTTACGCACCGGATATTACCAGATACACGCGGCAAACGCTGACATTGAGAAGACGGCGTTTCGACCTCACTACGAACACTTTGATTTCACGTCTATGTCGTTTGGACTCACAAATGCTCCAGCAACGTTCATGGCGGTAATGAACAACATTTTCTGACTATACCTTGACGATTTTGTCGTGGTGTACCTCGATGACATTCTAGGGTACAGTCGCACCCCGGAGGAGCACGATGGACATCTTCGAGAAGGTCTCGGAGTTTTACAAAGAGAGAATTTTTTCAGAAAACTCTCGAACTATGACTTTGGTCGCCGTTCGATCAAGTTTTTGGGTCACGTCATCAACGGCGGATGGATCACCATGGATCGAAAAAAAGTGGCAGCAGTCGCTGATTGGCCAACGCCGACCAATGTTCAAGAAATTCAAGTTTTCCTTGGATTCTGCAATTACTATCGGCGATTTGTACGGGTTTACACCCGAGTGTTAGCACCTCTTTCCGACCTCACTCGAAAAGAGAACGAGTGGCAGTGAAGAGACAACGAACAAGAAGCATTCACCGCTATGTGGAACGCTCTGACCTTGGCGCCAACCCTACGATTAGCCGACCCGACGGTCGACTACGTCATGGCTACATATGCTTCAGACCAAGCCATTGGCGTAGTCCTCCTGCAAGACCACGGCAACGGCGAGCAACCGGTTGCCTATATGTCTCGAAAACTGCGAGGACCAGAACTCAACTTCGCCGTACACGAGAAGGAGGTGCTGGCAGTTGTACATGCATTGAAGAAATGGTGGTGTTGCCTAGAGTGTCGCCGATGCATCGTGCGCACCAACCACCATGCGTTAAAATATTTGAATACGCAACCGAACCTCGGTCGACGCTAGACCCGATGGATGGAGTTCCTTGAATCCAGGTTCAACTGCGATATTGAGTACCGGCCAGGAAAAATCAACCCGGCGGACACACCCAACCGCCGACCAGATTCGATGGCTTACGTGGCAGCGCTACAGCTGTAGCAAGACCCATATCTCGAGCGGTTGTTCACACGTGGCTAGGACCAGCACGAAGGATACGACAAAACAAAATTATTGTTCGATACACCATACTGGCGACGACGATTCACTCGCCACGTGGTCGTTCACCCGAACAAGGAACTTCGCCTTATGCTGCCTGAAGAGTGCCACGACAGAGGACCAGGTGGGCACTTCTAAGAGGACAATACGCTGAAAAATCTAACAAAAAACTACTGGTGGGATAGGATGCAATCTGACGTGGCTGACTTGTGCAAGTCCTGCGACACGTGTCAGCGATAAAATTCTCGTCGCACACGGCCACCCAGACATCTGCAATCACTCCCTATTACGACGGAGACATGTGTTGACATCTCCATGGACTTCCTCACATGACTACCAGTCACACCCGAGGGATATGACGCAATCCTTGTGGTCGTCGACAGGTTTTCCAAAATATCCCACTTCATCCAACAACCACCATCACCATTGAGGGAACATCACAGCCTTTACTCAACAACATCGTACGACTACAGGGAGTACCGAGAACCATCATAAGCGACAAAGATGGTCGATTCACCAGCCGTTTTGACGCGAACTGATGACTCACTACGGCAGCAGAATTCAACTTTGAACGACGTTTCATCCTCAAACCATTGGTTGAACTGAGCAGGCAAATCAAACGCTCAAACAACTTCTGCGAACACCATGCGAACCTAATGGGACAAATTGGGCAGAAAACTCCCGACCGCCAAAACCGGATATAATTCGGCAGTTTCTAGCACAACGAGTAAAACTCCATTTCAAGTGGTGTATGACAAACTTCATGCCACACCAGCTGGACTACAAAGTCGTAGCAACATCCCCGCAGTCGACGTTCAATGCCGGGACTTCACCATCATGTGGGAGGAAACACGGCAGACACTTGCAAAGACGCAAGCGACGATGAAACAAGCAGCCGACCGACATTGCAACGACGACATGTTCACTACTGGCGACAAAGTTCTTCTCAGCCCGGCAAACATCAAACTCCGAGGAGCCAACTGTTCGGAGCTCAAACCCCGATCGTTGGGACCGTTTTAGATTGAGCGCATGCAAACCCCCGTGGTTGCACGACTCAAACTCCCCGACACTTCGCAGGTTTATCCAGCATTCCACATCACGAGACTCGAACACTACCAAGACCCTGGGGAAAACTTTCTTGGCAGAGATGTCCCCTCTCCGCCTCCAGTCCAAGTAGGCGAAGACACGGACCCTGGGGGCTGAACCATGTAAATCTCCTTGTCCAGTCGACCATGCAAGAAAGCATTGTTAACGTCCATCTGCTCTAGCTCCCAGTCATGCTGGACGACCAGACTCAGCAAGGCTTGAGCTGTGGTATACCGGCCAACTGGCGTAAACGTTTTGTCAAAGTCAACGCCAGGGACCTGGGAGAACCCCTTGGCCGTGAGATGAGCCTTGTACTTATCCAGTGTGCCATCGAGCTTGTACTTGCGCCGGAAGACCCATCGCACATCAATGGCTTTGCGCCCTGCTGGCAGGTCGACCAGCTCGTACACAACATGGTCGTCAAGAGCTTTCAGCTCGTCACGCATGACGGCTTCCCACTGCTGAGCATCGGGCAACGCACGTGCCTGCCGCGTAGTGGTAGGCTCAGGTGCCAGAGGGGTGGTGCCAGTGGTCGCATGACACTCAGCAACAGCGTCAGTGGCAGCGGCAACGGCAGCACGTGTGTGCTCAGAGAGCAGCAGAGCATACCCTAGGGTCGAGCTGGGATGAACAACACCAGTAGCGAGCCCAAGGACATCCATGCCTGTTGGCACAACGGGGGACTGAGCCGTCTGCTCCCGAGACGAACGGACGGATGTCGTACGGACACTGGAAGTACGATGGGGAAGTGGATGGAGACGCCACCTCGGACAAAGGGTGAGACGGGTGCTGGTCCAGGGGGCTCTGCTGCCCTAGGAGGGTCAGCCACAGCTAGAGAGGCTGGAGAGACAGGTGACGACGGGGACGTGGGTGTTGACCCCGACGCGACTGGGGAGGCTGGAGTGCTTGACGAGCTAGACGACGAGGACGGGAGGGGCAGCGAGGCAAGTGGAGACAGCGAGTCTGACGGCTGCGGAAGAGTCGAGGGTGCCGGCTGCGCTGTCGCAGCCGGAGGGACGGAAGATGGGACCGGACCGACGTCCCCTCCCCCCAGCCGAGAGAGCGGGAGAAGGGAGGCAACGGACGAGAGACGACCAAGATCACGAAGAAAGACAGACTCAAAGAATAATGCGCAGCGGGACTCAACCACCCACTGGCGCACTGGGTCTCAAAACGCCAGGCTTTGGACTGGGAGGAAACACCCAAGAAGGGGCACAAAGGACCCCGAGGGGAGAGCTTGCCGTCACGAAGATCATCAGGCAACCAGACGGAAGCAATACAGCCCCAGACACGGGGGAGACGTAGGTCGGCACGAGAGCCGGACCAGCGCTCAGAAGGGGTAATGGACCGAGGAAGAGGGCCGTCTGGGACCCGATTCCAGACCCAGGTCATGTAGCTCATGGCCTCAAAGGCAAAGAGCGAGGGAAGACCAGACTTGGACAGAAGAGTCCGAACACCATCAGCGAGGGTGCGGTTCCAGCGCTTAGAGATCCCATTTTGCTGGGGTGTGTAAGGAGCAGAGGTCTCCATACACACCCCTTTGCACGTAAGGAAACGGGCGGTGGGGCCAAGAAACTCACCGTCGCGGTCACTGCGGAAAACCCGTAGGGATCGCTGACAGGCTCGCTCAGCTTGAGCAAGCCAGGTCTTAATGGTGGGACAGACATCGCTTTTGTGATGGAGAGCAAAGACCCAATGAAAGCGGGAGAAGTCATCAGTGAGGCACGACATATCGGCCAACATTCCCAAGAAGGTCATGGGGGAGAGGACCCATGACGTCAGCATGAACACGGTCAAGGGGATGACTGGACTGAGACTCGGAATTGGAGAAGGGAGCACGATGCATTTTACCCTGGGCACAGTCAAGACAGTCAGCAGGGCAAGGGGCAGAGAAGGTGGAGGGTGACAAGCCCAAAGCCGGTTGAAGGCGTAGCATGCTAGAGACAGCATCGGTGTGGACATGAGCAAGACGGCGATGCAACAGGCAGACAAGGTTAGGAGAGAGAGAAGGAGCGACATGGGCAAGGACAGTGCCAACAGAGGGAGCAGAGGAAGCGAACAGGGGCACCCGATACAACTTGTCACATTTGACCCCGCGAAGCACAACGCAACCAGTGGGACGCAGTCGGACGGTGGCGACACCGCGACTAGCAGCAAAGTCCATGTCCTGAGCATCAAGAGAAGGCACCGACAGCAGGCTGAGTTACAGAGAAGGAACGTACAGAACGTCAAGAAGGTACAGAACGCCGGAGGGGCCAACAAAATGAATGACACCGACACCCTGAACGGGAAGCAACTGGCCTGACCCAGTACAAACGTAGCGCACAGACCCGGCAGGGCCAAGAGAGACAAACGAGGAGCGCACGGAGGTCATATGGTGGGTGGCTCCGGAATCCAAGATCCAAAAGCCACCCGACCGGCATACAGTGGGAAGGATACCACAGGTAGCCACAGTGCCAACAGGGGAACAGGACAGGACGACGGAGCACACACAGCGAGGCAACGCGGGAGGATGACAGACTGCCAATGCTCAATCCACGGAACGGAGGGAGACAAGGACCCGAGCACGTGCCCCGGGGGGTCACCACGAAGCACTGATTCTGACTGACATGTGGGACCACTGGCCAACGAAACAACACCCTCACCTCCCTGATCATGAAGGCGCAGAAGCTGAAGAAGGGACTGCTCCAGCTGCCGCTCGCCATCACCCGCAACAGACGCGGTTGGAGCCGGGGTCGAAGCGCCTGAGGAAGATGGGAACCAGGGCGAGACGGTGTAGGCTGATGAAGGAGGCGCAACGTAGGACGGGGCACCATATGGAGGAGGCCAATCCCACGGATACGGAAGGAGAGGGGGGCCGGGAGGCAGCCCGGTAGCGGCGAAGGCGTGGGCAGACGACGGGGCAGCGGATGACGAGGAGGGCACGACACCAGAGAAGGATGGAGATGTGGAAGCACCGCCAGAGGTGCGAGCCCAGTGGGCGCGCATGGCACGGGCAAGGCGCAGGTCATCTGGTGGAGCAGGGCACGCGTGCGTAGAGTGCTCGGCAGAGCCACATTTCCAACAGATGACAACACAGGAGACACGAGAAGCAAAGACGGTTGCTTTCTCTTTGCCCTTGCCTTTGCCTTTGTTCTTGCCCTTGCACTGACCACGACCCTGAAAGGATAGGGCAGTGGCCGTATAGGACACGGAGGAAGCAGATGCAGCAGGGGTAGTGGAGGAAGAAGAGGGTGAGGGGACTGTGGTGAGCGCAGCGACACCAGTGACAGAGGAGCGATGGATTCATTTGTTCTGGAGGCTAGTCCACCAAGCAACGAGGTGCTCAACAGTGAAGTTCCACAGTGCGCCAACCCCAGGCGGTGAGCGGGGGGGATTAGGCTACGAGGCAAGACGCTGAAGCTCGTCGGCTTTGACGTCGCGGAGAAGGTCAGAGAGCTCCGGGATAAGCCCGTTGACCATGGTAAGAACAGCTGACAGCTGGCCAGGAGCGGCACCATCGAGCTCGCGAAGGAGCTAGAGACTGCGAGCCCAGTAGGCATCAGCGGTTTCGTCGGCACGCATGAGGAGGGTCTTGAACTGCACAGTCAGAGCACTCTGTGCAGCCTGACCAATAATGGTCGTGCGGTGATGCAACATGGCATAGGCGCCAACGGGATCAGCAAGGCGACCAGCAGAAGGATCAGCGTTGAACGTGCCAACGTCATCCATTAGGTGTTCGGGAGCAGCGTGGATGAGGGCGCGGACAGCGCGAGCAGCTTCAGCAGGGAGCGAGTTGAAGGGAGGATTGGCAGAGGGATCGGGAAGGGAGTAATACTCCCATAGGCGCTCGCCTTGAGCCCAAGCGCTGAAGCGTACCTCCCAGGAAGAGAAGGCGAGATCGCGAGAAAGGATAGGCGGCTGAGAGAAGAAGTCATGCTAGTGGGGTGCAGCGGGAGCGGCGGCAGTGGTAGCGGCAACAGTGGTGCCAGCAGCAGACGAGGCACCAGAGCCAGACCCAGCAGTAGAGTTAGAAGGGACAGAGACAGACGCAATCGAAAGACGTCTAAGGACAATGGCAGCAACTTCATCAGAGAAGGCTGCACAATTGTCCTCTTGCAGCTTGAGGCGATCCTCAGCCTCGCGCTGAGCCTCAAGAGCGCGATTAAGCTGGCACTGGAGGTCTGCTATGACATACTCATCGTCACCCGGCATGGTGACGAGAGTGGGGCTCTGCCGAAAAAAATTCGGCAGAGTTTCCCCAACCCAACTGGGCGTGGAAAAATGGGATTTGCCATACGCACGAAGAGGAAGTGCTGAAGGACAGTGTCCAACCCCAAGTCCAGCAGAGAGACACAGCAGCCAGAAAGCACAAGAACAGGCAGGAGGATAGAAGATGTCCCCAAGACGGGGCATCAAGCTGCAGGTGAGCGCAGAAGAGAGAAAAGAGGTGGAACGGCAGCAGCAGCAGAGAGAACCGACACAGTAGCGACAGCTGGTACAATCAAGGCAAGAACGCCGGCCACCGATGATGCGCCTAGGGCAGTGACAGCTGCAGCAACGGAAATAGCATCAGTGACCGGACTAACGGTAGCTGATGAGGTAGAGGAGGAGGACACAACTGCTGAGTTGATGGACGCCTGAATGGAGGCGGCAGCGGTGGCAGCAGCTGTGGCAGCAATCGCGGTGCTGGAGGCGATCGCAACTACAGCAGCAGAAACCTATGCGCCAAGATCAGCAACTGTAGTAGCAATGGGTCCGAAGACAGCGGCAGCTTCGGTGTAGGATTCGGTGGCGCGTCCCGTTGCGGTCGAAGCCGGTGCCCTAGACGCCCTAGCCGCTACAGCGAAGGTTGCCGCCGTGGCTACGGCAGCGTCAATGAGAAAGAATGCCACCCGCGTGACACGCGTGGACAGAGGGACAGCGTCTCCGGAGAAGCCGCCCAAGTGATTGGCAGCAGCAGCAGAGTTGTCCCCCCCTGAATCCCGAGGGGAGAGAGATGGGTGTCTTACCGGAGCACGTCGCGAGGATGATCTGTTGGACACGGGTGAGCCGCCACTCGTCGCGCGACGACGTCGTTCTCGGCGCGCTGCGCTTCGCTCCGCGTACTACGACCCGGTAGGAGCCGCGGCTCGAGCCTCGTTGTGCGCCAGCGTGGCGTCGTCTGCCACCGAGGTGGCACGGACGTGGCAAGACGCGTCCGGTGCTGTTCAGCTGCCACACGTTTGCAGGCACGGCGGTAAGCTGGTGCGGGCACTGCGGCTGCTTTTGATGTAGCTGCAACTGCTGTCGCCTGCGACGAGGTAGCAGTGCAGCCGTTGCTGAGATTGCAGGCGGTACGGCTGCAGCTACCACAGGTGCAACTGTGGCAGCTGATCTAGTGGTGCCACTGGGGGCGCTGAAGGCACTACAGGTGAGCAGAACCACGGACACAATTGCTGCGTCGACTATGCCTAGGCTGCCGCAATGGGAGTGGTGGCGGCTGTCAAGGCAAAGAGAGGGATAATGCTGCTGCAGCTGTCGTAGAAGAGAATGGCTGCTGCGCCGTAGTAGATGCTGCAACTACGGCTGTCATAGAAGAGACATGCTGGCGGCTACAGCAGGAATCGAGGATGTGGGTGCTGCTGCCCCTAAACGGCGGGCCGGTAGAGCAGCAGATGCAGCGCTCTTCCCGACGACGCTGCTGTTGCTGCTCCCGCTGTTGCCGCTGGGTTTATAAGAAGAACTAGCGGTAGTGACGACAAGCGGATTGGCAGACTGCGGGCAAGAAGAAATCCGCAGCCCGCGGGTAGAGCAACACCCGCGCGTGTGCCTATGTGACTGCCGTCGCCGCACTGCAGTCCCGTGCGGTGTGGACGACAAGGATAGCTGTAGCTGAGTTGTGTGGCTGGCAAGAGAAGAGCCGGCCTTGACGGAGAGGACGGCACTGTCGACTACGGCGATGGTGGACCCTCTCACGGTCAGGATCGCGCGTTCAAGAAAGAACACGCCTCACGCTCTCACTACACTGCTCTGATACCAGTAGGTGATAGCTCGTAGTGAGGGAATGAGGAGATGGATAAGAGGGAGACTCAACAGACCACGAACGTGGCGACTTGTTCATGAGAGACGTCAAGAAACATGCACAAGTCACGTAGTAACAAAACAGTGATGTGCTGCCCGTCGGGGGGAGAGCCAAGAGCGAGCGAGCGGCGAGCTCGTTCTCGCTTGTGGTCTCGCCTCCACCACGCGGGTATTGAACCTGCCCCCCCCCCCCAGAAAACCTAGGTTTCTCACTGCACATCGGTCTCATTCGTAACTCGACACTTGTATATATATGTTTGATCATTTCGACACTTGTCATCCAAGTAC
>SZWC01000678.1:346692-358650 GCA_023375785.1 Penium margaritaceum | reverse complement strand
TGCCGGGTAGAGTAGTTTTATTCTTCCAATCTCTGGGTAGGGCATACACACAATCAATTTTTATGGGTAGCATGAGAAAAATTTAAAGGTCAAAAGGGTTTGGCGAAATCATCCAAGGCCATCGCCTAACAAGTCGTGCCTATGTTTGATGACGATGATGACATGTATCACTATTCAGCGCCTAGCTCAAAAACATTTTCGGGATACGTGATCAAAATTTTATCACCATCCATATGATTCGCAAGTTTGTTATGTCTACACCACAATCCAATTTGACATGAAGGCGCCACATTTCAGGTAACCTCACAGTGAGCTTCAAGGGGGCCAAATGGTATTTTTTACTATGTTTTTATGTAATCACTTTCAACAACAATGTCTAACATCAAACATGAAAAAAGAAAGGAAAACATAAGATGGAACCAATTTGATAGTAGTCACATGTATTCATACTTTTCATCCAAGTGGAGGACCCAAATTTTCTCAAAAATGGAAGGATAAGCTAAGCAATTACCCTACTGATCTTTGATTTCTTATATATTTATTTCTTGGCGTGTTTTCCTTGAACGAGTTTTTATTTAAACGAATTGCTTAAGTACACCCTAAATAATTACTTCAGCGGGGCCTGTCAAAAATTCCGTTCACTACCTGGGTATTTCGTGTATGATTGTGCTATAAAACCAATTTTCTCCCATTCGGTGTGGTTCACACTCGGAAGGCAGCATTGCATGCCTACCTGACACGCTGTCTGGCATGTCTGACATGCGAATATGACACGTCAGACATGTCTGACAGAGCGCTCGCCAGTTTTTGCGCACATTCATTGGCGAGACCCTTGCTCGAAAGCAAGGACGACCCCCATTTGTCCTCGTTCACGTGTTGATTTGAGACAGATCGTCGAATTCAAGGATTCGACTTTTCTGTTCAACGAATTTAAAGAGACAACCTAAATAAATCTTTTGGTAGAAACCGTGTTCGAAATTAAGGAGCACATAAATTACAATTTTGAAAAAAACGAAATCAAAGATCAATACGGTATGTTATTTTCCTCACTATTTTCCATTTCATTCAATTTATTAAATCTTCCAACAACATCAAGTTTTCATCAACATCAGGAGTTGGCTTTGAGCGACAAATAATCTCCATATCAACCCCATTATACCTAGACCAACTTTTAAACATCCCAAATTATGGCCAATTTGTGTTGATTTACTATCATTTTTCTCAGTGAGCCTATATTTTAAATTCTTGATAGGTCACCCTTTAATTTAGCACCTAGCAACAACTTAATGAAAGTGGGGGCACAACATCGGTCAAGTTTTTGCCCAATACATAGTTCTTGAGATGATGTTTTGGAAACAAAGAATAAGGGCGACCTGGAGATCATCTTCGAAAAGAGGGAAATGAAGATAGGTCTGAAAGAATGGGTGCAACTTATAATTATGTCCTTCCATCATTGCCCAATAGCCATGAATTTTCCATGGACATTGCAGAAATGGTGCCTGTGAGCCAGAGGATGGTGTCATCAATATCCACAATGTTGGAGAGAAATGATAGTAGAAATTAGGGTTTCAGTTTCTCTTCCTTTTCACAAAGAGTGAAAGTTTGCATCAAACGATGCATGTGTCTTCACATCCAAAGATATCCAAAGGTTCCATAACTTTGGTGTATGGAGATAGCCCACTAACTTCTCCCTAAATGTTTTGATGTACTTGAGAGTGGATCCCTTGATACACTTTTTGCACATGGTGCAATGCTTTCTACATGCCATTTTTATGTAACCTCTTAGTTGTTATTCATTCTAATGAAGTTTTTTCATGAGGGAGAAATGGTTCTTTCATAAGTATTATGTACTTTGATACATCAATTTTTTTTGCTTGTCACACATTTTTTTCAAAGAAATACCTTTACTAACATCCATTCATGATAATTGTTCAAGGTTTATGCACATAATATGTAAGGTATGTTATAAACTTTGTGTCATAAGTTATTCACAAAGCTATGTGAATATCATGGATGTATACCATTTGATGGAGTTCGATTTAATAGACTTGTGCATCTAATGTGATGTAGATGTTTCACACACATAAGTGAACCATAATGCATGTCATAAATATGTGCATGAGATTGAAATAAGAACAAATGTTGAGGCCGTAAGGCATCCTATTGAAAGAAAAACGTGGAGACGTGAATACCTTTGCATAAGAAAATCACACCAAGGAGGATCATTTCATTAAATCCTATCTCTTCTCAAATGGATGTTCTACGATGTTTTGTGAGAACAGGTCCCGCATAACTATTTTTTCTCATGTTCTCTATTTTCCTTTCTCCAATTAGCAATAAACGGCATATCTATTTTTTGCTGAACATCCTTATATAGTACCTATAGGCAACATACGATAAGGACAAGAATGAAATTTGTAATATTCCATGTATGTATATTTTGATTCAATATCCTTGTTTGAACACACTTTAGTCTGACGTTAATGGTGTACGAGTGGTCTGAACACCATAACTTAAATGTGCTAGCCCATACACAATTCCATCCATTTAGTTTGTTCTATAGTATTGACTAGAGAAGGACATGTAAGGCCTCTGATTGGCTAAGTTTCAAGTAAATTTGAATGCTTGAAGACTATCGATACTCAACACCTCTCATGAGAACAGGGTGTAAAAAGGGGCTTTTACTTCATTCTTCTGAAAAATATTAAAATCATTTACCTTTTGTACACCTTGCGCCGTTTTCATATCTTTTTTTTGGCAATATGGCAAGATGATTGTTAAGCATAATGCAATACACATGGTAAAAAACGTATCGTTTGCACAGTACTTTATGATATAGACATAAGGGACACTTCATAAACTCATTGCTTTTGTAAGTTCACTCTATGAAAGGTTTTGAAGTTTTTTACCACATGTTTTCCAATGAAAAAACAAGAATGAGGCATACTTGAGGTCTTGCGGGCTTTGAGAAAGTAATGCATGAGATGTTGTAGTGTGGTTACTGTAAGAAGATCCTCCAAGAATGCGTGGTTGTTCAAATATTGGAGTGCTTCTTTCTTGAATTTTGGTTAAAAGGTATTGAAAACATGAAAAAATTGGTATGGTTTGTAATGGTTGTATCAACCACTATAGATACTGGTTAAAATGTATAGAAACATTTGGCATATGACATCGAGGTGACGTATTCGGAGAAACTTCCACAGTTGATCCCCATAAAAACTAGGTGTCCCAGCATCGTCGGCCACGAAATGACGGGCAAACATATCCATAAGTCAATTGTAGAGCCTAGTATATGCGTGGGATTTTAAAACTATAATGAATCAATTTGTGTAGATGATATGTCCCTTGACATGCACAGCATGTCAAGCCCATGCGCTAGTCAACAAACCTACCCTATGACATCAGTTTTTTGCTTACGAAAGTGAAATAGAAGGGTCAATTGAGTACAACCAAGCACAAAAATATTTACACGCATAGACATACATAAAGATACACACACACACACACACACACACACACACACACAGGGCTAACTCGATGACTTGGGATTTAGTTTCACATTGAACAAGGTACGAGGGAGACAAGCTTGACCAAGCTACAATGCCATCCATGCAAAGATCTTGTGTAGGGCCTTGCCAAAACCCTTAAGGCTCGAGCATGGGCTATATGCAGAAATTTAAGGGGATCAGAGACGTACATCAAGAAACGTTTAAGAGCACCATACCTAGGAACAAAAACCCACCACTAAGTTAGTGACAATGCTCAATACACTTTGTAGAATAAATTCCACGAGCAATCTAAGCATGCAAATGTTCTTTGTTCTAGTTGCTCAACATAAACATCTAAACTAAAAATACCAAGACAAACCATGTCTAGCATAATGCTGTCAAAGGATTGTTGTGTAAAGTGGTTGGAAGCAACCATTATGCCAGCTCTTGCTCTCTTTTTTATCATGTGAATAGATACAACTTAACTCAAATTTAAAAATTCACCGCCAATGCTATTAGATCAAAATGGATAAAAATCCCATGTGAAAAATTCCAACATCTGTAATCCAAATTCAATCCCATCTGGCCTTAAGTCAGATTCATACGTCATCCAATCAGAATTTCATCAAGTTATGTTTCCTCATAATTTTGTTTGGGGATAAATCTATTGGAAGTACCAGTTTTGACCCACTATAAATGCAGAGACATGCGTACCCTTGGTCGCCTAAATGAAATGCTATAACAGGACATTCTAAAGAAGAAAGATGCATAGTGAAAGTGCCATGTTTGGAATTCCCATCCACCACTGGATTTGGCACAAAATGTCACGTATGACCAATCACCTCACCCCTGAAACTGTGAATCAACAAGTGTATTTGAATGTGAAAACATTAGTGAACACGGAATTCTTACGCAAATTAGAACGTAGTACATGTAATCGATGATAACCAACACTTTACAAAACAATGTATGTATGGACACTAGTTACATGAACGGATGTCGATGATTTCTGGAAAACGTTTGCTTACAATAATACACTTTTCATAGACAAATTTTCAAGTGTATGAATTAAGGGTGATCAACCATAGCTCCAAAATTTACATCTCCATTATTTGTGTGTTATACTCTTGGATAAATTGGCTAGAAGAACCGATTATCGGCTCCGTCCTCATGTGAGGTGATGGGCCACTCAAAAGTCATTAGATTTAAAGCCTATCTAGTTTCATACCTGTCCAAAGCTCAAACCTGATTGTGTTGTTCAAAGTTATAATCAAACCTGAACAGTTAGACAATCATTTTGATTCCCGGGTGATTCTTGTCATCCACGATTTCTGAATTTTGCATTCTTATTCATGGTTGATTGGTGGAGTTCGAACTTAGACTTTGAATTTGAAGGCTATATTTCATTTTGCGGTTTTGATTGTCATCCGCCCGAGTTCCCATGCTTTGTAGATATTGTGTATTTTTTTTGGTAGGAAAGTACCGTCGCTTGTAAGCTCATCGTTAGGGCGGCCTACGAGGTGAGAATTTTGTTTCAGGTCAAAGCTTGGTACAGACGCAATGTACCGGGGGTTCAATCATATGGTCATCGTACATCGTCACATTAATGAGAGGAAGCTTTTCAAAATAGGCGCTTGCCATGCCACAATGTCTAAGTGGTCACCTCACATGTTGGCGACTAGTCAAGTCATCGCCTTAGTCAAGTTTGCCCTTCATTTCCTTAGGTGCAGCATTGAGAAAAGGGCGAACAAAAGACCACGCATGCTTTACATCCACAAAGGACTCTCGTATAATTTTCCATCCACTTGAATCAGTCGTTACATAACTGTGTTTTGTAGGCAATGATAGGCGTAGCAGGTTTCCATATGGATGATGCACAACTAAGACATGAACGGGACATTGGAATACTTCCTTGACATTTGAGAGATATCTGTTGTTGAAACTTGTACTTGTCTTCATCATATTTTCCCCTAAAATATGTGCTGGTGTGAGGCACAAACAATTTAACGCAAATTCATATCCCCTTGTTTTGATCTATTTGGATATAATCAGATCTGATCTCAAAACCTCACATACTTCAGGATAAAATAGGAGAGGTTTTGATCCAACATAATTCCAGGATAATCAGTTTCCTATGAGAAATTGCATATGGTTGCGGTAAAGATGTCACTTATGTTTGCATTATTTTTTAACAAGGCAATGTGATGTTATTTTGAAGTTTAAAATAATGAGAAATGTGATCCTAGAATCTACTTCCCCACGCTCCGTTGCATGGGGAGAACCTATTCATTGGCGAACGGCATGAAAATGGACTAGGTGTCTCTTGACAACCAGAGGAGGTCAAACAAGTGTGTTCGTCAACTAACTACTCTTAAACACAAGCGTACTCCTTTCTTTTTAGGAATGCCTTATCTTTCCTAGAATTGGCCCTTAATTGTATCATTCACAAAGACTAGGAAAATGATTTTACACTCTTTCCAAACTGTCAAACCCTTGAAGCTCGTATGTTCCCAAGTCCATGGCTTTGTTAATCCTGTCTCAATAGAGAAGTCGCTTAGAAGTTTCCGAACTCTGTTATCGTCAACATGGCAACATTGTCCATTCAATAGACATAACAACATGGAAGAAAAAAAAAGGGTTTGCTAGGGGAGATGCACATAGTCTCATGATCCTCAAACATATTGAACATATGAAGAGAAATGGTTACTGAAAAGCACGTATTAGAAAAAGCTACCGTGGTGCAAGGCGGGTGCTAGACATGCCAGGTAACTTTGCTTTAAAACTGGCCAAAAGCCATTGTTTTGGCCGTGAGTTTGTTAACGGTCATGAAAGCACATGATCGTTTAAGCCTACGAATGCAAGTCAGATACAACGTCTANCTACAAGTGAAAATGGGTGGAACATCGCTGAACAGTTCTTCGGTGCCAACTAGGTATGCATCTATTACCTCCACCAGCATGGACACACTTGATTGGTTACAATCAGTTGTACAAACAGATGGGGGAATCTCACATAAAAACACATCCTAAGAATTAAATGGTACATATGTCCACACACTTGTGGATGTGACATAAGCATGCATCGAGATTCTTGAGGGTGCACATGCACATGCCTCACTTTGATTTACCCTCAAGCAAGGTATCAAGCCTATCTAAATGAATGGCCACCATGAACTATCCACACACAAGTACCTTGGTCAAGAAGCCTGCCTACTTCATGTCCGTGTCAACCCAAATGACTAATCTTACCTTTCCATCCACCTAATGGCTCGTAGATTGATGTAAAAAAACTATGTGCTCTTTGTTTTCATGAAAGATACCAATGCTCTTTGCATAAAAGGGAAATCTGATTTCCACAATGATGAATATTGGAAGACGCTTGCTGATGCAACTCATGGCACAAGCACAACATTCACACTGCCTTAGTAGCTCAAACCAGGATTGCGATATTCTCTGCCTCCGATGAGATATGTGCTATGGAGCATTGCTTAACAATATGCCATGGCACATACGTTCCACCCTGCATGCACAAATGGCATGTTTAACTACACCCACAATGGTTCCAAGCTCTGACACTATTCGTTTTGTTTTCAATCACCACCAAATAGTACAACAAGTAGAGCCCAAGGTAATGTGTGGAAACTACATACAATACCACTTGCACAGCCACATGGAGGGCTCTCGCTCGAGGGCATCATGGAAAGAGGTTTATGGCGAAGGGAACTGTGTGCCAACTGGTCATAGCCAAGTACATGAAAGAGCCCCTAAGGCGCAAGTACAAGGTCACGTCCATTTTGTCCCCTTGCTTTACTAGATCTTTAACCTTCAAGGCATTCTACCCATCTCGTGTGATGGGTGTAATGGATGTGGGAACAACACTCAAATTACCGCTAAATATCTCCAACACAATGTATGCATAGCGTGACTAGTGTAGAAAGAGTGTTTTTGGCCAGTAGTCACGCACAATCTCCATCATGAGGAATACAACTACAACAATGATGTAACACATCCTTTAGGCAACCTAGATTACTACCTTGGCCTCCTTTACAGACTCATTTGAAGGAGGTGTGATCATGAGGTCATTTTCATATGCCGAGATGACGGTCAAGTGCTTTTAGTTTTTTGTTGGAGTAAGAGAGGTAGATCAATGTTACTCTACACACAGCTTGCATGAGTCAATGTGCCGGTTATCTCCTAGTTCTATTACCAAGATGAATTCTAGAGTTTGTACATATGCAAGCACTAGACCTTGTCACAACCTTGATATATGGTGGTTAGACCATGAAGATATCCTGCTCTAGAGTATCATGAAGGAATTTGTTGTTCACATCCATCTCGTATAGCTCCTAGTTGTTCTGAACAATGATGTGAAATGGAGCATATGATCTTCTCATACGGCTAATAGGTGTAAAGGTGTTTGAAAAATCAATACCCTTTACCGGTGAGAGTACCTTGGCCGACAAGCGAGCATGATAGCAATCTAGTACGCCTGTAGGCTCCACCTTCTTCCAAAAGATCAACTTGGCCTCTACAGCCTTCCACCTAGGTAAAGATTCGACAAGCTTACATGCATCATGCTCTCAAATGGCTCTCAACTCATCCTCATAGGCAGCGTGTCACAATAATGCATCCTCTATTGATTAGGCAATCTATTGTCGAGGTGGAAATCCGGTGACTAGGATATGCGCATCTGGCGTGGGTCTGCAGCAACATCGCAAGCAACCAACAACTCTTAAGAGACAAGCTCATTGGCGACAGAGAACGGTGAGTGCACCTTAGTAATGTCCCCCTGGACAATGAGGCCAAGGGCCTTTGTGCCTGGCTCAACACTCTCAACATTGCTATCAAGGCTTCTGATTCAGTCGCTCACGAAGCCCGAGATGCGAGTGGTCAAAGGCGACCACCAGGCTTGAGGGAGAAGCCTGAGCCCAAGATTCTCACCTCGAAATGGGGGGCAAGCAGCGGGGACCCAACCATAGAGGTCGTTGGCTAGTGGGGAAGTGAGGGCAAGAGATGGTGCAGCTGTAGGAGAGGCATGGACAGGGGAGGCGACATGCATAGAAAAATGTGATGCATGAAGGACAGACGGAGGGACCAATGCAGGCACACAACCATGCCTAACAATTGAAAAAAATGCAAGCACAGGTCTAGGTGTGCCCGTGGGGACCAATGAGGCCACTGGAACAACAACAATGTTGGCCGGGTCATCATCAGTTTTAGGCCGGACCGAAGGTGAGGAAGCCCGGATGGACCCATCCGCAAGCCTAGACTCCCCAATGCGACAGGAACCTACACAAGTGAGAACCTGGTCAGCAAAAAGACTGAATTTTGGAGATATCTTGTCAGGTGGGACCCTCAAAGAAGTGGGCATCTCGAGAAGCGACAATCCAGTGGTGAGTGGGGTCCCAAAATCTCCATGCCTTTGATTGTGGAGAAATGCTGAGAAAGGCAAACATGCGACCCCTTGATGAGATCTTGGACCCCTAGTGGTCCTCAGTGAACCAGATGTAAGCAAGGGAGCCCCAAAAGTGAGCACAATGGAGGTCAGTGCGATGATGAAATCAGAGCTCATATGATATGACTTGGTCCGACAGGGGACTGTGTGAATGGCGGTTCCAAATCCACCTCATGTGGGAGAAGCCCTCAAAGGCCAACGACTAAGGGAGGCCGCACTTAGAACACATGGCGGAGACCGCATCCTCCATGCTACAGTTCCTTTACTCGAACACATTGTTGTGTTGGGATATACCCTAGTGAGCTTTGAATTTGTAGTCTTGGAATTTATGACTTATGTGTTCCTTACATTCAAACAGAATTTTCATTTTCTAATTTTGAATGTGATCGTACTTGTACGAATTCTGGTTCATCCTGATCCTTCAATTTGACGAAGTCCCTCCGGAAATTTCTTGGTGATCCTTTTTGTCGAAGAGAGGCCTTTTTTACTTTACCTACATGTGCGTGATGACACTGATATCCTCTCTAACACTATCATTAGCCATATGCACGCTAGACCATTCTGGTTCATCCTGATCCTTCAATTCGACGAAGTCACTCCGGAAATTTCTTGGGATGGCAACACTCTTTTGGCAAAGACTATAGACCAAATATATCCAGGTGAAGTTGTCAATCAAAGTGAGGATGAATCAAGCACAATCTGAGAGGGAATCCATTGTGAGAGGACAAAGAAGGACTGAGTGGACCAGATCCAGCGGGCATAGGACATAGAAAGTGGATTCAAGGTAAGTGTAGCTATGCATCTCATCTTGAGCAGTGAAAGGCAATAGGTGTTGGACTGCTTCTCAAAGGAAGACCCGTCAAGTCCGATGTTTCGCCGTTTAAGGATGAGCTTGGACACATTGTCCAAGCTCACATGGCAAAGTCGGTGATGTAGCAAATGCTGGTGCTCTTGGGAGAGAACGCCACTGATGAACGTGGGCACAATTGAGGAAGCGGGAGAGGAGACAGAGGAGATACATAACACAACAAGATACATGCATCAACAATAGAGGCATTGAGCACTACATCATCAGCAAGAAGACAATTTGACTTAGTCGGAGAGTGCTCAGTAGAAGACCTANCCAATACCTTGGACAGGCAAAGGCTACCGCATTCAAACTAACAAAATAGAATGAATGCTACCAAGGACGACAAGTCATGTGATGCCTAGCAGTGGGGTCCATGATCCAATTTCCACTTGCCTCATGACCTATCTCTCACACCACGCAGCATAGCAAAGAGCACTCTGCCCCTGCTGGACATTCTGTAGAAGAACCCAAACAATGAAGGAAAGCACAAACATAGAACTCATCACACCAAAAAAAAATGTCAGGGCCATCCTCATTACACTCTGACAGAAATCTTGCACAAGTATAACTACGGATAACAAACACGACAGGAAACATTGACTATGGACCACTCGGCTAACAGCACAAACACACACCTCCCTGGTTGCAGAGTGCTAGCCTTTAACAAAGTTCACGGATAGCGCATTCCATAGGGTCCCAGTTGTCTCTGCTGCCCACTGGAGCTGGTGCCTGTGATGGTGTCTTAGATGGGACACAATCCTCTTGTTTCAATCTCGAAGACGTCCTGTGCACGTGCATCTCCTTGAAGCCTCACGTGATCCTGCTTCAGTGAAGGGGTTGTTAACACTTTGTGTAGCGATGGGAGTCCCGGCAGTTGTAGCAGTGGACCGTTGCCACCATCACCGCTTGTCAACGCAGCCTGTTTCTATTCATTTTCGCTTACCTTCTTCCCCTTCTTCCATAGGTTGCCACTACAATGCCTTGATTCTGGCCAGACAGAGGCAAGGGAGAGGAGGAGGGAAGTGTTTAGACTGAGCTGGAGATGAGCCAGGTAGGAGGTGCCACGCTCATCACTGTGACAAGCAGGCTTGACTGTTACGCTCGGGCTGCCTCCCTAGCCGATGTCGTTTGAAGGTGGGAGCGATGGGCCCAAGGGAGGAGCTGAAGCGACTCTGAAATCTTGGAAAGCATGACATGGTCAAAGGTAGAGAACAGGGTGGCGTGCTCAAGATGCGCCCCTAGCAGGACAGTGTGGAGGGTCCATAGCTACATCTCACCGCAGTCCAGAGGTGAGTGTAGATGCACATGGTGCACAGCTAGTAGTTGATAGCAAGCTCTAACTCTTCCTAACAAACGGAATGGAACTCAGTAAGGCGACCCGCTCATGTTACATGTGTTTTCACTATGCCTAGTAGCCAGTGCTAGCTCCGAGCCTCAACAAGGATCAACCCTGGTCTCATTCCTTGCTATGCCTTAGAAGGGACAGAAATCCACAATTGTCTCCTGGGACACAATGCAAAGTAGGCTGGGAATTGGTCTTGCTGCCACCTAGACCTGGTGAGAGTCAGAAGTCTTGTACTAGCTATGACAATAGCGCTGGAAGCCCTCCGCGTTTGCACACTCCTGAAACTGCACCTTCCGGAAATCAAAGCCTACCTCGCTCTCGTACTGGAAGGGGGAAGTCCCAAGTCCTTTGGTCGCTGCTCCAAAGGAAATACATGTCGTCTAATTAAAGGAGTGCACATACACTAGTGCCACTGGTGTGCCAGACTGTGATCCCAACTGTCACCCACGAAGAAACTCCTCGAGCACGCACAGTTTGCATGCACGTGGAATTTCCTCCTCCTCACCCTCAGGGGACTGCCGTTGTAAGGCTAAGACACGAGAAGTAGACTGCTGGTCCGGTGGTATGCCTCCAACGGCTCGATGTATCGACTGGTGACCAACCCCCAAACGCCTTAGCAGCAACTCCTACATCTCCTTACCAGAAACTCCTACATCTCCTTACCAGCAACTCCTACATCTCCTGACCAGCAATTCCTACATCTCCTTACCAGCAACTCCTACATCTCCTGACCAGCAACTCCTACATCTCCTTACCAGCAACTCCTACATCTCCTTACCAGCAACTCCTACATCTCCTGACCAGCAACTCCTACATCTCCT
>SZWC01000678.1:313254-323387 GCA_023375785.1 Penium margaritaceum | reverse complement strand
CAGCGCCATAGCAGCTGTGTAGCAGCGCAGCAACAGTGCTGGCAGTTTTGACCACAGCACCAGCAGCAGTAGCAACATCAGCGGCGGCATCAGAAAAATCAGCAACAATAGCCGCCAAAGTGGCTTGAGGCCATTGCCGTCAAGCTCGAAGGCAACAGCAGCAGCAGCAACAACAGCAGCGTGCGCCACCGCTGCCCCTGTCCGTGCAACCTCCTAGAAGCCGCACGGACGTGGAGGAGCTGCGGGCGAAAATCGCGTCAGCCACCACCTCCCCACCGGCACGAGCTTGCCCTGGCTTCAAACGAACGCCATTTTTGGCGTTTGAGGTTGTGTTCAAAAGCTCTTCTCTCAAGCTCTCCAGTGCTACTATTCACGCTCAGTTCCGTGCTCTGTCGCCACCAGCAAAGACTCAAGTGCAACGCAGATTTGTTTTCTGCTGAAATTCGGGCAGAACAGGGAAAAGTGACGTTTTCCTACTTTTTCCAACTTTTTGCGACCAAAAATTTTACCATCATGTTCAGCACATTCAGGAGCCTCTGTGGTCCGAATTTCTCTTGATTTGGACAACCTTGAATTTTTAGTGCCGAAATTTTTAAAATTCAGCACTTCGCACTTTTGGCCGTCAGCACCATACTTAGCCAATTTTTTGCCGGACAGTAAAAAGTTTCCAGCGTCTCAATTTCTCGAGAAACGTTGACAGTTTTGAAATCCAACAAACTTGACCTGTCGCCCCATACTGAGCGGCGACATGAGCCTGTCCGACAACGAGAAGGGACCAGGCGACCCCTCTTCCTCTTCGTCTGGTCACTGAGTCCACGCTCGCAGGCCATTGAGGACCTGCAAAGCCAGCAGGATGAGATGCGTCACCTCCAGAGAGAGCAGACTGACGCTATCCGCACGCTGACAGAGCTTCTGCGTGCTCAGTCCACGGCTCCTCAGCGAGTTTCTGAGGGAGCTGCCGGCATCGCGGTCTCTACCGAGCAGTCGGCTCAGGCACCCGTGACTGGCGCTCGACATGTCCCACCACCTGCTGACCTCCTCGATGATGAGCAACTCATGCCAGGCATTACGGATGATTCCCCGGCTCAGGAGATTCGAGTTCTTCAAGAGCGCCTCCGTCAGCTGCAGACGGGCACCCAATCTCCTCCGTTTTCCCCGATATGATTGTCAATTGACTACCCCGGTGACCATCCTCTTCCAAGAGTCTTTCCCGTCTCTCGTCCTTCTCAGCCTGTGGTTGCTCTCCCCACGGAGCGGTAGCCCAAGGATTTTGAGGCACCACCTCCACGGTACATCAGAGAGGATGGCTTTGACTGCTGAGAGATCCTATTTCAGGTGTGGGCTACTTATGAGGGAGTGTGGCCTTACTACCACAGCCCGTACCAGCCTACAGACCCAGCACAGGTACTGACAGTAGCCCGGGCCATGCGCGGACTCCTCTACGCCATGCCACGCGAGACTGTCGTCGACTTCCGCCCCTTCCTTGGCGAGGCCGGCACAGGCACCGGCGTCAATCCCCGTGGAGGTTGGGATCTGGCCTTATCCCTGCTGGCCGCAGAGACGCACGCCACTCGTGCATCACACATTCGTGCTTTCCATTCGCTCCGTGAGGGGTCTACAGAGCCTGTAGCAGATTACTGGCGACGCGCCATTCCCATCTACACGCGCTTGGGGACCTCAGGAGGCACACAGTTGTGGGCGCTTCGTACAATTATGCTCGGAGTTCGCCTCGAGTACACCGACATGTTCACATGGTACAGCGACGCCGTCCTCGAGCCCTTCTCAGCCACTCTGCAGCTACTTCCTTGGGCTCATCAGCTCTTCCTTCAGGTGACCTCAGCCTGCGAGACAGCCGTAGCCCATGAGGAAACTTCCCTCACTACAGCAGCCATCGCATCACCACCATCTTTCCTCCTGCAGTCTCCCTCTCACTCCTCCATCACTTCCTTATCTTCCTCTTCCTCTTTGATCCTGTCTACACCCACGTAGACACAGGGCGTTCCAGTAGCCGCCCAGGGGAAGAAGAAGAATAGGAAGCGTGGATCACGTCAGCAACAGTCGTCATCCAGTGGTAGCAGTGGCCGTTCTGTGCACTGCTACAACTGTGGAGGCGCCCATCGCTACACCGAGTGCCAGCAGCCGCTCGACTGGGCGCGGATCACTCGTGGGCTCCATACTGCTCATGCTCTCCATTCCACGTCTAGCACGTCACCCACATCCTCCTTCGGACGCGCAGCGGCCACGACTGCAGCTGTTCCTACCTCCTCACCGGCGAGCAGCAGCGATCCGGACCCGTGCGACCACACCATCGCCGAGCTTGGCCACCTTCTGGCGCTCCGCTTTCAGGGAGGTACAAGTGTGTTGTCATCGTCGGGTGGTTCACAAACTGTTTGTTTGTCCGTTCCTGTGGCTCGTGACGACGCGTGTGGGGGAGTACAGTCAGCATGTGATGATGATGGGCCTGCCTGCACCGAGTGGATTCATGAGTCTCATCTTTGTGTTGTGCGTCGTTCCTCCCCACTGACTGCTCAACGTCCCTCTGATGTCGAGTGTTCCATTGCTCGTTGTACAGTGACGTCCTCCAGTCATGACTCTGGTGGCACTTCGATCATCGATTCTGGTGCCACCCAGCACATGACGTGCCGTCGCAGTGACTTTGTTGTTCTCAACCCTGTCATGTCTGTCCGTTTCGTTCATACAGGCTCTCGTCAGTCCTTGCCAGTCCATGGTGTTGGGGTTGTATGCTTTGATGTTCCGTCTGGCCCCTCGTACCTTTCCGACATGTTGTTTGTGCCTGATCTTGAGCTCAGCTTGTTTTCTGTGCGTACTTGTACCTTGATGGGTCTCTCTCTGGAGCATACCGCTGACTCAGTAACTTTGACTGCTACTGACACCTGCATTGTCGGCCTGCGTGCTTCAGTCATAGATTATCTGTATCGCATGGCTTGGCCCTCCTCTCCTTGCTCTTCCTCCTCCTCTGGTCGTGTCTTTGTCATTGGTGTTCTATCTCCGGAACACCAGCGGTTGCTTCATCGCCGTCTATGTCATGTGGGCTCCGACACTGTGTCGAAGCTCATTCGGACACAGCTCGCTCTCGGTCTTGACGTGGCTTCTTTCGAGAAGCCACCGAAGACTGACTGTCTTTTTTACACTCAAGGGAAGATGCACCGGTGCACCTACCTTGACTCTTGTTCCCGAGCGCTTCGGCCTCTCGAGTTGGTTCACTCAGACCTTCTCGGCCCTCTCTCGATCGAGTCTTTGTCCGAGAGGGGCCGGTATGTTCTGACTCTGACTGATGAATTTACCCGGATGTGGTGGGTCTACAGTCTTCATCAGAAGAGTGACGCCGCCCTTGCGGTTCGACTCTAGCTAGTGATGGCTAAGCGTCAGTCCCGCCACACGCTACATACCTTCCACTCGGATCGCGGCGGCGAGTTCCTTGGCGAGATGGACTCCTTCTTTGCTGAGCACGGGAATTTTCACCAGGTCTCCGCTCCTACTACCCCCCAGCAGAACGGTGTATCTGAGCGCTGGAACCGCACCATGGAGGATGCGGTTTGCGCCATGCGGTCTGCGTGCGGTCTCCTAGAGTCTTTTGTCTTTGAGGGTTTTGCCTACATGACTTGGGTCTGGAACTGCCTCTCGCATGGTCCGCTTCCGCACCATATTACACCGTACGAGCTCTGGTTTGGACACCGTGCTAACCTTCGTCTCATTGGCGTCTGGGGCTCTCTGGCCTGCGTGTGGTACACCGAGGACCAACAAGGGTCCAAGGTCTCACCTCGGAGCCGCTTTTGTACCTTCATAGGAATTTCCCCGCGGTCGAAGGCCTGGCGCTTCTAGGACCCTACTCGTCGTCGCGTCATTGAGTCCCACGACACGCTGTTTTTTGAGTCTCTCACCTACCGTGATGTGACTTCGATCACAGTACTCTCCGCCGCCCATGTTCCTTCCTGTGAGGGTTCTCGGTGGATGGGGGAGACTTCTACGCCAGCGAGCACCTCTCATCACGCTGATGTGTCCGCTTGAGCCCCCTCTCGGTCTCCGGCCCTTCATAATCCGGCGATCATTGCCGTCGGTCCAGAGATCTCACCTGTACAGCCTGTTTCACACCCCACAGTTACCTACGTTCCCACGCCTCCTTCTGCACTAGCACCTACTTCTGCTGGCACTCCTGTCTCTGTATCTGATCCAGTCTCACCACTCCTGTTCCTACATCGACTGGTACTCTTGCCTCAGTGTCAGGTCCACTCTTGCCTGCTCCAGCTATCACACCCAGCCCCGTGTTCCCCACACACGCATCTCCTCGCACGGCATCTCCGGATGCCTCGTCTCAGTCCTCACCAGCTATTGTTGTACCTATCCCTGTTGTCGCACCTGTCCCTGAGCCTAAGGTGTGTCCCTCGACCTCAGGTTACTCCCGTGAATCCGGTGGTTGTCTTTGACCACTGGATTCCGGAGCTCAGCGAGCGTTGGGCCCTGGACCCAGGCGCTCCTCTCACAGCATCGCGAGTGGTGACCCCGGCACAAAGGCCGTAGGCCTGAGTGTCCGCACTGAGCTCACAGAGGTACATCCAGCATGCCCCCTAGGGCATGACCTCGTCACTTGCGAGTTCCATATCGCCTGTGATGCAGCAGCTGATCTCGTGGTCGTGAAGCCCGGCACTGAGGCGTGTGCACTTGCCACGCAGAGTTCTCCCTCTATAGCGCCCGACTCGGGCACAATGAGGGAGGCTCTCTCATCACAGGATGCTGACGCTTGGCGTACTGCCTATGAGGATGAGCTTCGCGCTATCCGAGAGCACAGAGTCTACGAGCTTGTCGACCTTCCTCCTGGGAGGAAGGCTATTCAAATCAAGTGGGTCTCTCGCAAGAAGGTGAAGCCGGATGGCTCACTGGAACGCTACAAGGCCCGCTTGGTCGTCAAGGGTTACTCTTAGAATAAGGGAATCAATAACACTAACACCTTTGCCCCTATTGGCCGCATGACCTCAGCTCGAGCTCTATTCGGTGTAGTGGCTCAGCATGACTTCATGGAACTGCACCAGATGGATGTGGAAAATGCGTTCCTCCATGGCTCTCAACATGAGGAGATTTACGTGGCTCAGCCACCGGGCTCTGAGGACGGTGACAAGGTCTGGCGCTTGTGCAAGTCCTTGTACGGCCTCAAGCATTCTCCGCGGTGTTGGAATGGGGAGATCACCGGCACTTGGACTCGTGCAAGATACGTAGAGAGTGAGACAAACCCCTCTCTTTTCATCCTACCGACACCCGAGCGGTTCACCGCCATCCTGGTCTATGTCGATGACCTTCTGATCGCGTCTCCATCCCTGGAGGCTGTGAAGAAGGCCAAGGCTGTCCTGCAAACTGCCTTCATGATGAAAGACCTCGGTCCTCCATCGGTGTTTCTTGGTATGGAGATCGTGCGAGATCGCAGACGTCGGATACTGTTGTTGCATCAGGCCCGATACGCACGAGTCGTGGAGGAGAGCTTCAGCGATCTCCTTGGTGCAGCGCCGTCTGCTTCCACACCTCTTACACTTGATGGGCAGGATATCCTGAAGGAGGATGACCCTACATAGCTGGGGGAGACCGTGACCTTGTACCTCCGTCGCATTGGATCTCTGATATACCTGGCCACTACCACGCGTCCTGATATCGCGTTCGCCGTCAACCTCCTCGCTCAGTTCTCGCAGGCTCCACGTGCGAGAGCCCTTCACGCGGCTGTGCAAGTGGTGCGGTATGTGGTCTCCACGCCGTACCTTGGACTTTTCTTTCGTCCGCAATGTTTGGTGGTCCTTGACGACTACACTGACAGCGACTGGGCTTGGAGCCCAGATGGGCGTAGCGGTACTGGCTACGTATTCCTGCTCGATGGTACCACTCTCTCCTGGCGAAGCGAGAAGCAGGGCTGCATCGCACGTAGTTCGTCGAAGGCATAGTACATTGCTTTGGGCGCAGGGGTTGCTGAGGCAGTATGGCTGCAGCGCTTGTTTCTTGACCTTGGGCAGTCAGTACCCGCCATTGTGTTGCGTTGCGACAACCACAGTGCTCTCGCCATTGCGGAGAACTCCGGTGTCTTTCATGCTCGCATAAAGCACATTGCGGTTGAGCATCACTTCGTTCCTCACCTGGTGGAGCGATGCGTGATCTCCGTCATGTGGGTTGGCACTGACATGCAGCGTGCTGATTTCTTGACGAAGGCACTAGCTTGCGGATCGTTCTTGGTGGCCATTCGTTCTGTTGGGCTTCGCCCAATTCCTGAGGGTGGTTGAGTGTGCGTTGTGCGTCTGTGCCTCATTTGCTTCTGTCACTCACTATTGTCTTTGTACCAGTGCTGCACGTGTATGGACATGCGTACCATCGGGTCATGGGGAAGTGTTGTGATTTGTGACGTTCTTGTACAGTTTACTGTGACCACTCGGCCGTGTCCATACTCGTGCAGATCCCCGAGGCGGGCCCTGGTGACACCGGTGCGACGACTGGCGGCGGACTACCGGCTTGGAGCTGGCTGAATACCGTTCCAGACCCCCAGATGCTGCCGGGACTCTCTGTTATCTTCTCTATAGCTTGCAGGCGTCTTTCGGCAGACTGGCCATGAGCCCTATTTGCATGCTTTTGCATTGTATGGCCACCGTCTAATGATGGATGCATGCATGTGACCATTCGTAGCGTTTGTCTTTTAATCTTGCACGTCTAGGTTCAGACGTCGTAGCATTCTAACACGTGTGCGCAGAGTTACGGCCAAAACACTGGTTTTGGGCCGGTTTTTAGGACAGCTCTTGGACTGCCGCGTGCGACAACTGCCATGCGCTACGGCAGGTATTCATGCCTTGGACCTGTCATTTGTTGTTTATCTTTGCAATTATATTGAGTTTGAGTTTCCTGACACTTGGTTCGTGTCCCAACCCAGACCCTTGCAGTTTTGTCTCTAACTTGTGACTGTTGTCACACGCTGACGTGGCGCTGACGCCTAGTGTCGCGACAAGTGGTTAGGAAGGTTCTAGGAAACTTCTCACAACGATCGTTCTAGAGCTCTGGACTCTATCCGGGACTTCCTGCAGTTTTTCTGCAGCACGCAGGGGTTTATCGGTGGACTGGCCGTGGGCCCGATTTGCATGTTTTTGCATTGTGTGTTCACCGTTTGATGCTGGATGCATGCATGTGAGGCCAACGTTGAGATGCCGACTGAGGCTGCTCCTCCTTGTTAGGCGAGCGACGGCCGTCTTTCGCCGGCTAGATTCTCGCCGGGCGTTTGCCCCCTCTCGCCTGCTTGTGATGGTCCTCTCGGCCGGTAGATCGGCGCGGGGATAGTCCTCCCCGCGCCGATCCCCACTACAAGGATGGTCCGTCCGTCCCCGGCAGAGGGAAGTTCGGACCGTCCTAGACTTGGGATAGCTTTAGGCAACTCCGATGGCAATGTCGTAAGCTGATGCGATGAACTGACACCCGGTTACTACTACTACTGATTCTATGGTTTCATCCTGGACCCGCTCGATTTATGGACCTTCTATGATTTGTGTTTGATTACCCGCCTTCGAGGTCACCAGTTCGAATCAGGGGCAAATTTGATCTGGCTGATTGGCAGTCGCGCGTCTTGCTTTCTGAAAAATCAGCGCTTGACGCCCTGATTTCGCGGGACGGCGTCCAACATCGATGGCGAACTGGATCGCCAAGCCCTGCGACTGTCGGACCGACGCCTCTCGCATGCGGTTGCCCCTTCCTCTAGTTGTTTTCCCGATGCAACTGGCTGGATAAATCGTCGGTAGCGATTCGTCACCCGTCGATGGTATTCGCTTTCAACTTAAGCGCGATTTCACCTACCGATTTCATGTTACGTCTTGATTATGGGCATTCGTTGTGATTCTGCGTTTTGATTCACGGAATGATTCTCCAACATCCGTGGAGACCTGTCAAGTAGGAATTTCGGGGTGTCGATGATCAGTTAATCGGCAGTCAGGCGGTGATCCACACTCGCCGGTTTGCGGCGCAGAGAAGGTGCACGCGGCAATGGGGGTCATGCGAGCTGATGTGGCATTGCGAGCCCTTTGCAACTTGATCTCGCTCGCGCAAAAAATTGGTGAATCACCGTGAATCTGTCGTGCTCGGCAACTCCCCGTCAGGTTTAGCGCAGGGTCACGTCATTGGAGGAGACATTTTGGGCCTCTTTTGCGGCATGCCGCAGCTGCTGCAAGTCCTTTTTTTTTTGGACTTACGGCCGCCGCAGAAATCTGCGGCAGGTTGTTTAAATAACAAATAAAAAAAACGCTTTGCAGAAATGGGTGGTTCGGCTGGTATCATCGTTCGTAAAAAGCTTTTAAGCAACATCTATACTTTTCAAATGACGAAACGTTCGCAGAAATGACGACTTGTCCACGCGTGAACTGAGTCGATGGGATTCGAGACCGGAAATCACGGGTCACACATGCTGCCGCAGACGGCAGAATAGCTTGAACCAGGGGGTGCATTTCTCGGAAATGGGATCAGAGCATCTACGGCAGAGAGCGCGGGGTAGTCTGCGGCAGGCTCATTTATGCCGCATTTCATGCCGTGCTGCAAACCGGCGAGTCTGGATCACCGCCTTAATCACACAATAATCACCGCGCAGAGCAGCCGGGGAGTGGCGGATTCGCGCAAGACAGCGAGCGTTCGCAGAAAACTCGCAACAACTCGCAATTTCGCTACCCGCCAATGGATGCCTGAATCACTAGCAGTAACAGGGCGTCGGTTCAAGCCCTGACGCAGCCTGTGTGTGGCATTTCGCCCGGCCACCTGAGCCAAGGGTGAAAACAGGAAGGGGGAAAGAAGGAAGGAGAACAGGGAGGGGGAAAGAAGGTGGTAAAATTGGAGGAGGAAGAAAAAGTCGTTGCCTCAGACATGGCATCACCTTTGCTGTCGGCATGGGCAGCAGCAGCAGTCCGGGGAGGCGGTGAGGAGCAAGACACACGTCAGAGCAAGAGCAAGCGGTTGAGGAGGCTGAGTGATCACAACGAAAACTCTTCTGCTGCTGCTGCTGCTGCTGCTACGGGTGTTCCCTCAGCTGCTGTCCCTAATGCTGCTCCTTCTGCTGCCCCTCCTGCTGCTGGTGGTCTCACATTCTCTGTCGCTGATGGTCTGGGGCTTGCTGATTCAGCAGACTTGGGCTTTCCTAGCTTTGCTGGGCTGTTGTCCAGAGCTTCAGCTGGTCTAGGACTCCCTGCTGCTGCTGCTGCTGCCGCTGCTGCTGCTGCTGCTGGTGCTGCGGATTCGGATGTGTTTTCTGCCGCGCTTGCTGCTCTGGGCATCTCCACTTCCGCTGCTGGTTTGGGTGTCCCTCTTCCTTCTGCTGCTTTGGGCCCCTCTGCTACTGCTGCTGCTACTGGTGGTGGTGGTGGTGGTGGTGGTGCCGGAGCTGCTGCTGGGGGTCCCGCGCAGCTGGGCCATATGGCTGTGGACCCCGCATCACGGCATGGCACAGAAACACTCCCGGTGGCGGGAGGTGCGTCAGGGGACGAGGGACAGCCGGGGAACTCCAGCCGCAGGTCGTTTAAGGGAAGGGGGAAGGGCGTCAAGAGATACCGCTGTCCCCAGACGTGGTCCCCGTTCTCCCACCCCCTTTCAACGACGTTGGAAGGTGCCGGAGGTCCCCACAGGGCAAGCATGGTTTTTGAGGGAAGGAGGCAGCGTGTGCCTCTGCTGGTCGATGACGGAATGCCCATGGGAGGAGTGCAGCGAAGGCTTGCTTACCACGCGGAGGATGGGGAGGAGGAGGAGGAGGTGGAGGTTGAGGGGGAGGAGGAGGAGGAGGAGGAGGATGACGACGATGACGACGACGAAGAAGCACAAGGTGGGGTGGAAGGGGAAACACAGATGGGTGGAATTGGGAAAGGGAGAGGAAGAAGACGAAGAAAAAGAGGCACAGGGGGAGCTGAGGCTGGCAGAAGAAGGGGGCACGAGGGAAGCAGGAGCCAAGGAGGAGGCGAACCCGTACCCCCCTCTTTCGGACGAGGAGACGATCTCAACACCTTGTTCGATAGGACAAGGACCTACGGAGGCCAACCTCCCGTTGGCTCATGCTCAGGCTTGGGTGGAAAGACCCACATTTCTCCTTCCAATGCTGGTGCTCCTCCTCCTCCTCCTCCTCCTCCTCCTCC
>SZWC01000678.1:261122-293414 GCA_023375785.1 Penium margaritaceum | reverse complement strand
ACTACTACTACTACTACTACTACTACTACTACTACTGCTGCTGCTGCTGCTGCTGCTATTGCCATTACTGCTACTACAGATTCTACTGTTGTTAGTGTTACTATTGTTGTTGCTGCTACTACTGTTGCGGTNGCTACTACTACTACTACTACTACTACTACTACTAATACTACTACTACTACTACTACTACTACTACTACTACTACTACTACTACTGCTGCTGCTGCTGCTGCTGCTATTGCCATTACTGCTACTACAGATTCTACTGTTGTTAGTGTTACTATTGTTGTTGCTGCTACTACTGTTGCGGTTGGTACTCCCAAGCTATTACACCTCTTGCTACGCACTCCTCTAGCTACTTTGCCATTGATGTTGCTGCTGCTGTTACATGCTACTACGANGCTACTACTACTACTACTACTACTACTACTAATACTACTACTACTACTACTACTACTACTACTACGACTACTACTACTACTACTACTACTACTACTACTGCTGCTGCTGCTGCTGCTGCTATTGCCATTACTGCTACTACAGATTCTACTGTTGTTAGTGTTACTATTGTTGTTGCTGCTACTACTGTTGCGGTTGGTACTCCCAAGCTATTACACCTCTTGCTACGCACTCCTCTAGCTACTTTGCCATTGATGTTGCTGCTGCTGTTACATGCTACTACGACTCACTCACACCTGGTGCTCTTGCCGCATAACAGGCAGCGAGCGAGCAAGCATGCATGAGTCTCATGTATTCTTTTCTTCCTTCTCTGTTCTCTGGTTTCCTGGTGTGGCAGCGCTACTTCCGGAGCTGCTGACGTATCTGTACCCAGCAGCACGAGTACGTTGGATGCAGATAGAGGAGGAGGCTAAGTATAGAATGGAGAAGCAGCGGGAACACTTCCCTACTATGTGGCGGTGACATCTCCACGTGAATTGGCTCCACCATTAGCGTTGTGAAAGCTTACGTCAGCCGCATGACCGCCTACGCTACCACCGCCATAGGGTCAATGCCGCGGAAACTTTTCGACAACATTCCCCATGCGTCCAAAGTATCTTGAAGTCACCGCCAGTCGAGGTTATCTATGCCGAGAAAATTCCGGTACTTCTTCTCCTGCACTAGCGTGTATAGGGGTCCAGCAACATTGACTAGCACTTGTACAGTACTGCTGTTGCTTAGCCTGTTGTTGCTACGCTATGACTCTGATACCAAAAGGGAAACGAATCTGCGCTTGTCCTGACAAGACCGTTTTCTGCCTCGTCACGCACTTGGAGTAGAGTGCGTGCCTGTTGCGTCCAGATTTTGGGCCTGAGCAGTGCTGGCTACTCAGCTATGACAAGAAAAGAATCCCCTCAAGACAATGCAGAAACTGTGAGGCTTGTCACTCAGTCTACCAACCAATAGGGATAACGAACTGTTTTCTGGTCTGTGGGGCTTTCTCGGTGAGCCCTAGTAGAGGATCAATTGCACGAAACCCGGCCTTCGTCTGTATTTCCTTAAAACATGACCATACCAAAATTATGCATGCTGCAAACGTATTCGTGTAGTCAAACTCAGCTAGAAAAATCAGGCACGGGAGTTATGGATGCCTGACATTGGCAGGTTGCATACTACCTACAGAAGCTGTCAATGATTGTTGGTGACATGAGCGACAGTGGCTGGTGTCGACAGAGCTTGCCTCGCGTTGGTACCAAGTGGGAGACTCCACACACAGAAATGGGAGCCACGACTCTCAGAATGGTACTATGTACCCTCCATCGCTCAGCACCTGCCATCGTCAACTTCTGCCAAGTCATTTGTGTACACGAGCATGTACACTAAGTTAGAGGTCGTCGCACAGATCGGTGAGATTGTAACGTGTCGAGTCTCCAGCTCCTGCACTTACCCTAGTGACTTTTAAACTCGACGATTTAGGAGTTGTGAATTCAGAAATCTTTAATTTCGACACCAGGTTAATGTCCGATTGTTTTCTTGGAATTCGTCGAAATGCTGTGGGTGGTACCTTAAATTCGGCGACTGGTCTGGGTCAATTTGTTCATTTCGGCGAACATGCAAATCTATCCGGAAAAAAAATCATGCTCCGGTTTCCCCGCACGCGATCTGTCAGGATTTCTGACAGGTCCACGTCTACTGGTACACGTGGTCCCTTTGGACCGCGTTTACCTGATACGCTGCCGCGGTATGCCGCTTGACATGCGGTGATTACCGCATGTCAAGCGATGCGGTACTCCGGCGATTCAAATCACCGTTTGGTGTTTTGAATTGCCGGACCATGGAGCATGACACCGGACTTGTACAATTTTCAGGAAAAGAAAAACGAGAAGCTGAGTCGGAAAACAGAGTACACATAGATGTATGAACCCAAGGATGAAACCTGCATGGTGGCACTTTGAATTCGATTTTTGACTTCCTTAATTATACAAGTGCCTGTATAAACTCGACAACGCATAAAATTTGGCGAGGTAGAAAAGGGTTTAAATAAATTTTGAAAGTCAGTAGGGTAGGTCGTCGTCGGAATTCATAGAATGGCATCAAAAGATTTCTCCAGGGGTTTTTTCCTCTGCTTCACTCTGGAGGCAATCATCATCAACGACACGAGCAGATTGGCTTGAATACTTCAAGTCTCTAGAGGCCCATTCTGTTTTTACCTCGCCCCCTCATTTTGGGTCCCAAACAAGGAGGGTACTCCTTCAAACTTGTAAGTTTATACGCATTTCCTGTAAACAAAACTCAAATTTTGTAACAAACGAACTCAAGTTTCATTTTCTACGCGACGGTGCAAAATCTTCGCGTGCAAGGCACATCCGACAATTTTGCGCCGGCACTAACATTCCTCTCGCGCCTCACTCCTTTGCTCTCTATCCCTTGCCTCGCTCACTTGAGGAGGCGGGGAGGAGAGAGCGAGGACGAAGGCTCGAGGCCACAGGCCTCGGCTCTCAAGGCCTCGCAACCTCCTGGCTGCCGATCAAGGCACAAGCTCGATTGGCAGTTGGTGGCTCGCCGGCGGGTGGCCAGCCGGCCACTTGACCGGACGCCGGCCACCCAACAGGTTGGCCGCCTGTTGGCCGGTAGCCAGCGGGTGTCTGGCCACCGGCCAACCCTTGAAATAGCGAGGGGTGGCTTGCGACCACCCCCTCGCTACCGCGAGCTAGGAGGGCTGAACTGGCCCTCTCGCTACATTTCTCCCCTCTTGTTATGAACCGCCCCAGTTCATGAACAGCAAGTGAGAGTGCCAGATACTGAGTCATCAACATTATGAAAGAAATCAAATAACTTTAATCGCCAGCTAAACATGAACACATGCATGGCACTTAGACCTAAGCTGAAGCTTGTCAATCATCGTAGCTAGCGGCCTCCCCCCTTAAGGCTGGAGCGTCCGTGCCACAACCACCCAACCTCCTATGGTCGCAGTCCATGAATGCCAGCCTGCGTAATTTTTTTTCATTTTTCCGCATCCAGTGGTGTCCCCTTGCCACATGTCGATATGTACAAGCTGCTACCTTGCTCTAGTACTCGTTGACCACCCCTGTGGACAACCGATTTTCAGGCTCCCATGAGTTATGTTTTGGTCCACACCAGGTCCAATGAATAAGGTATTCCCTGACAACCAGCGATCAGGGAGTACGCTCTCGTGCTGGATTAGACGAATAACCTTGTATTGGGTTTCCGCAGCAAGGACTATGGGTGGTGGCTGAACGTTCCCTGTGCCGTGTATGGAGCCAGCATGCTCACATGAAACACTTCATGTATCTTAATACTCGGCGCAAACAAAAATCGGTATGCTACTTGTCCGATGCGTGCGATGATGGAAAACGACCCAATCCACCTCGGTAGAGGTTCTTGCATCCCTGGCGACTTCAGTGGAAGATTCTTAGAGCTAAGTAGCACTTTGTCACCGATGTGAAACGAGACCTCACAGTGACTTTTGTCGGCATATGCCTTTTGTCATTGCTGAGCAGCTTGAAGGTGACCCATCACCTCTTGTATCAAGGAGTGTATGTGCTTGGCAAAGGATTGAGTTGAAAGAACCTCTCCTCCTATACTCCCACTCTTCACCAATGAAGAGGACACCACTGGATGTCGACCACTATTTGACATAAACGATGTGAACTGTGTACACTTGTTCATCGAGTTATTTACTGTAAACCCTGTCAATGCTAGGCATTCGTCCTAGTCATTCATGGTAGGGTCAACGTACATATGGACCATCTGCTCCATAGTGCAATTCATGCGCTCGATTTTTTCGTCAGTTTGAGGGTGAAATACTATCGACATTTGCGACTCGTTGCCGAAGTACTCGTGCATCTTTTGCCAGATTTTACCAGCAAATTTTCTAACTCGAACGGAGACAATGCACAACGGCAAGTCGTGGTACTTTACGGCACACACAAAGAAGAGATGAGTGGTCTCCTTTGAACTCACATCAGTGGTTATAGGAGTTAATTATTTCATCTTCGTTAAAAGATCCACAGCCACAAGCATTGCATCGTGGCCACGGGCCATGTCCAGAAGACTTGTAATGAAGTCCATGCTAACGTACTCCCATGGAGTCCCAGGAATGGGAAATTGTTAGAGGAGTCTAGCAGGTTTTTTGTTACTAGCCTTACTTTAAAAACATGGATCGCATGTTATGTAATACTTACGGATATCGACACTCCATCCTAGCCATGAAGAACCAAATGTGCCTAACATTTTCTGGGCGCGGCCAGTCCACAATGGCTTAGACCTTTTGTGAATTGAAACGGATACCATTATGCTGACTATGTGTTGAAGGTGTTCGAGCTAATCATGTGCAAACATGCACTTGCTCAATTCTGCATAGATTTTTTGTTCCCGAAGGATTACGAGAACCTCTCATAGATGTTCTATGTTCTCTTCCATGGATTTGGAGAAAACCACGATGTTTTCCAGGTAAACCAAGACAAACTGGCCGAGTTGCTTGGCAAGCGTTCAGTTCATTTCTTCTTGGAATGTTGCCAGGTCATTCGTTAGTCTGAATCATAACACTCGGAGCTAATAGTGTCCCATGCGCATTCTAAACACGGTTTTGGGCACATCATCTTCCGTAACACGGATTTTATGGTATCCTTGAGAAACATCCAAGGACGAAAAAACTTTTGTCCCTTGGAGTTGGTCAAACAGGTCCGCGATCTGTAGAAAGGGGAATCGTTTTTCATCGTCAGCTTGTTTAACGTCCACTAGTCCACGCACATGCGTAAACCACCATCCCATTTGTTCACAAAAAGGATCGGCGTACTGTACAGCGAGCTACTTGGCTCGATCCACCCCTTTGCAAGGTATTCTTTGATTTTGCGTTTAGCCTCTTACCTCTTTGTCGGACGGAGGCGGCACATGGGTCTAAATAGAGGAGTCGCCTTCGGTTGCAACGGAATTGTGTGACGTATGTGTCATTCCGACAAAAGTCCAGCCGGTGGGTCTTGGAATACATCCAAGAACTCTACTACTAGAGATTTTGTCTCTTGTGGCGTGTCTTCCTTTATGTCATTCTCCACTTTCTGCAGGTAAGCCAAAAAAAACAACATACTTGTGGAATTCGTCTCTTGACCTGCATCGTAGAAAAGCAGGCATAGACTATTAGTTGCGTCGGTGACAATTCTGTACTTGGAATCAATGTAAAGCAAAGCTGTCCCTTCCAAAGGATCAAGCCTTTTGATTCAAAGAACATCATATCCTTGTTGTCACGGAGCCAAGGATTACCTAGCATCACGTCAAATGGGTCAAGAAGGTTGGGTACCTTAAATGTGACACTTTGTGTGTAATGTTGAATGCAAATACTTGCTTTATAGGTACCCATCACGGATACCATACGGTTGTCACCGAAAACAACTGTGCCATTTCATGGCTCGTGTTCAAGGCCCACCTGTCGGGTAAAGCCGAGGCTAACAAAGGTGTCATGCCCTCCAATGTCAGCCAGTACGTTCACGGGAGCACTAGCTAGATGTCCTTTGAACTGTATCGTCATGTTGCCTCCACTCTTCTAGGTGAACAGGCTCGACGACTGCAAGCCAATTTTGTGATAAACATATAATCTATATGACAGATGCTACAGTTTCCATGATTCACCTACTCGAGTCCAAATCTTATGGGCATGTATAAATTCAGCTAGCACCTTCCACACTTTAAATTTGACTAGGTCAAAATCATCGACCAAAGGTGCAGCGAACGTGACTGAACTCATCGCTTTGAGGGTTTTTGCTTTATTCACCGCGTCACACAAATCTTGCATAGTGGTCGGTATCACTGCCACTAAGCATGTGCGATAATGCATCTCATGTAGAGATATGCGGGTTGCTCGTCCTTGGCCCTGTCTCGTTGTCCGGCTCATCCACCAGTCCTTGCAGCGTCAATGCGCATGTCACGGCCTTGCAGTGCATGCACGTTCGTCCGTACATCAGAGTAGTGCTTCGGGTTCACTGAATACACTTCGCTCATGCAGTCGTGTAATGCCCTGAAACTTGTCCAAGCTTGGCCAGTTGCCAATGTGGTAGTCTTGTCCTTTAGCTTCTCGCCGGCCGGCCATCGCGTAAGTGCTCCAACAGCATGCACTCACGGTACTTGAAAGTCTCAGTCCCATCACCCTTGGTGAATCTTTCGGCTTCCTCCACGAGTGCGGTGAACTCACTCAAGTAGGCTTCAAGCGAGCTGCCCAGCTGCCTGAAGTCCTTGATCTTGTGGAAGGCATACTGTACCTCCTCACTCTGGGTACAATTCTTATGGATGATAAAGCAGAAGGCTTTCCAGTGCATGGGCTCCCACTCAAGATGTGGTTGCTGCGCGCCCTTCCTTGACCACATACTTGAAGAGCTTGTCCTCAAGTCGCATGATGGCGAGGTCGTCCCACTGACCGAGTGGCTCCTCGTGGACACACAGGACGTTCTCCATACTATTTAGCCTGTTGTATAGCTTCAATTCCTTCCAAAAGATATCCACATTGTGGAGGAAGGACGTGTTCATGTCCGGCCTTAGAGTCGTCGAGGCAGGCAAATCGTTGCTACCGACTGCAATGGCATTAGCACCTGCAGCCCGGTGCGATTCATGTTACATCCACACTTGGGTCACGCTCTGCAATGCCTTGTTGAGGTTTTCGCATTGGTGGCTTGCCTCATGAGCGGCTAGATGCTGCAGCTGGCGATCACGGCCGAGGTCCGTGATGCTCTGCCCGACGTGGGCTAGCAGGTTGGCAAACGCAAACTTCAGCTCTAATTTCATCAAAGTGTTGACGATAGCATCCAGGGCCTCGTGTTGTCCGTACACCTTTACCCACTACAATAGGGTAATGTTCGTGTACACGCCTCCAAGGAGTTCCACCTTCCAGAGGAGGTTGTCGTCAGTGAAGACCCTCGAGTGGGCGCTGGTCTGCCCCATCGTGTTCACATCGTAGAAAGGGGGATCCGCCCCCACTCCTCTGGATGGTGCCGCACCTCCACTATCCGTGGTGGTCTTCAGTTGGCCCACCGCCTCGGCAGCCAACTCATCAAGCCATTGGCGGTCATTGCGAATTGCCTTCGTGATGACGTTGTCCAACTCATTCTCGTGGGTACTTCTCGAATGGATGCTTTGGGTGCCTTTGTTACTCTCTGCAGCCTCGTTGCTATCGACCGCTTTAGGTGATCCAACGAGCATCCTGTCCGTCCCGAGCGATCGGCTCGAGTTCACCGCATGACGATGGCGGTGATCGTGATCCTCGTCGCCTTCACCATCATCGGCATCGTGCTCTTCATCTGGATCCATGCCCGGGTGGTCCTCCTTAAGCACTTCGTCCATCACATGGGGGTCGTCCACGTGCACAGTGACCTGCTCGTCAAGTACTTTTTTGGCTTCCTTATGCTTCTCGGTATTGTCAAGGTTGGTATCGGTTGCCTTTGGTTTGGCAACCGTACTCGCAGCAACGGCTCCCAAGACTTGGAGTCTGCCGAGAGCGTGTGGTGAGGCCGTCACCACCTTGCCCTTGTTGGTCTTGGACGGTCAGGCACTTGCCATTCTCTCACCTGTGTAACCAGCACGTGAAGACCGTTGTGAGGATCACCCTACAACTTTGAGGAGGTGTCTTCTCTTGAAGTCTCCTTGCTCTCGTAATATGTGAAGGATTTGTTTTTCTAAGGCGCCACGGTCGACACAACCACTTGGTAGAAAAATACTATTTTTCTAGGCCACCACGGTCGGTGCAAACACGTGGATTTTGAAACTAGTCTTCCTAAGCCGTGATTCATAGCACTTGGTAGCGACTAGAGTCGAGGAAAACAAAAAATTACAATTCAAGGGAATGACAGGGTGTGTGAGTGCCGCTCACAAAAACAAGGAGAAAAAGTGGGGGAGGAGGTATTCCTAGCAACTCCTTCACTCCCTTCTTCTTTCTTCTTTTCTTCCTCTTCTCTTCTTTTCTTCCTTAGCCTCCTCTTCACGTTCCTTCATGCATCCTGTGTCTCTTGGCGGCATCTCCCTTGAGCCAGTGGCGTTGGAGAAGTCGTGAAAACCGTTATGGAGTCATCCTCCTCCTTTTGAGGGTACTCTCAGGCCCTGAAAGTCCATAATCTTGGGTTCCAGTTTTTGGATGAAGGAGGAAGGAAGGAGTCTTGAAAGGAGGGAAGTTTTTGTGGTTGGAGGCCGGACAGTCCCCACCCTATCCCACAAGAATTCAAATAGCCCATGGAGGAAAGAGGAAGCCCAGAAGGAATGAGGATGGCAACGAAGAGCTCCTTGAGAGATTTCTAATGCATTTTACGTCGGTTGAAATGGATAAGTGTAGATGATGAACCCCCTTGTGATGCTTTTGTTGGTGCTATTGCAGCCGCTCGTGGCCTTTTACATCTGGCGTAGCCTTTGGAACCATCGCACAGTTAGTCGCGAGAGTCATTTGGCTCTAAGAACCACTATAACTTGTCAAGTCTCCAGATCCTACACTAAGGTCGTAGTCAGAGTTCGCAAAATCATGTCCAGAGCTCACTCAAGGGGTTTTTCCCTCCGCATCACTCTGGAGGCAATCGTCATCAACGACCCGTGCAGAGAGACTTGAATATTTCAAGTCTCCGGAGGCCCATTTCCGTCTCAACCTCGCCCCTTCATTCTGGGTCCCAAACAAGGAGGGTATTCCTTCAAACTCGTAAGTTAGCATGAGTTATTTTAAAAGCAAAAATCAAAGATCGTAACAAACAGACTCGAGTTTCATTTTTTATGCGATGGCACAAAATCGTCGCGTGCAAAGCACATCCGACAATTTTGCGGTGGCGCTCATATTCCTCTCGCACCCCACTCCCTCGCTCTCTATCCCTCGCCTTGCTCACTTGAGGAGGTGGGGACGAGAGAGCGAGGACGAGGGCTCGAGGCCACTGGTCTCGGCCCTCAAGGCGTCGCGGCCTCCTGGCCACCGATCGAGCCACCAGATCGATCGGCGGCTAGGTGGCCGGCCGGTCACTTGACCAGCCGCCGGCCACCCAGCCGGCCAGCCGCCGATCGGCCGATAGCTAGTGGGTGGCTGGGCACCGGCCAAACAAGAAAGCCCTTCCCCTCTTCCCTCATGTGGCCACATGGAGCTTGACTCTGTGGTTGGAATGGGACTGGCAGCACTAAAAGAGGACGAGAGCAGAAAATGTGAGAGTCGAAAGAGAGAGTGAGAGTGGTGGCGGGTGGAGCTCGCTCTCCAAACCCACCTGTCGGCCGGCGACATGGGCCTTGTCGGAGCCCACTCAAACTACAAGGGGAATAATCCCTCTTGGGTCTCACAAGTCCAAAACTAACATTTCTGCCTAAACCATGCCAGTCCAAACTACCATTGGTTCATAGATAAGACAAAACTAGGTCACCAAGCTGCTGCAGCTCAAACATGCACAAGTATCAAAGAAGACTGTTTTGAGACAAGGTATAAGCACTCCTGGAGGGATCCAACATGCGTGAAGATGGCTGGAGTTTACCCGGTAGCTACTCGTCGGACTTGCGTCTGCTCCCCAAGTCTTCTGTGACCTCTGCCTCATCAGGAGTGTGCACGGCAAAGGACGTGAACCGAGAGATCGCACTAAGTACACAATATCTCTCCCCCAAAACCACACGGTAAACAGGTCCACACACGTAACAGCACTGACGAGAACGACAGCATAAGAACAATGATGAGAAACAACAATGAATGCAGCTCAAGGGCAAAGTTCAGTCCACAGTACACGTAGGGTGCAATCCCACAGAACGAGCAGCTGCTAGAAACTTTGTACGAGTAATGGCCTTTGTTAGAAAATCAGCACGCTGTGAGTCAGTGCCGACCCACATGACCTGAATCTCACCTCGATCCACCAGGTTTTGGATGTAGTGGTACTCGACGTTAGTGTGCTTCGTGCATGCATGGAATACGCCGGAGTTTTCTGTGATGGCCTTTGCGCTCTGGTTGTCACACAAAGGCACAAAATGGGACATGGACTAACCTAGCTCATGCAACAGACGTACCAACCACACACTCTCGGTCGCACCAGCGTCCAAAGCTACGTACTCTACTTCTGTGGTGCTACTAGCAATGCAACCCTACTTGACACTATGACATGAGATGGTTGTTCCCCCAATGAGGAAGATGTATCCGGTACGACTTTTACCGCACGGAATTCACGCCCAGTCACAAACGGTGTATCCGTCGAGGACCACTGAGGCTTACCCTCGGTATTGAAGTCCCATGCGGGGGGTGAAAACGGCGTACCACACGCACCGGATTGTGGCCTCAAGGACCCGTCTACACGCCGCCTACAAGAATTGTGTGAGAAGGTTAACCGTTGAGGCAATGTCTGGTCCTCTCGTCGTGGCCGGATACATGAGCAAGCCATTGATCTATAAGTACAGGGTCATGTCAACCAGTTCTCCCAGCTTTGCTGGATCATCGACCTTCAAGGCATCCTATCCTTCTAGGGTGATCGAGGTGGACTTCGTGTGCACGCCGCTGAGTAGCTCAGCAAAACGCTCCCCCACAATGAGGGCGTATCGCTCCTAATGGATCAGGAGCATCCGACGAGTGTGATCATGGACAATCTGCATGCCCAAAGACACTACGGCCTCTCCCTCGTCTTTTGTTTTGTATGTTGATTGTAGCACGCCCTTGGCTGTTTCAACAGCCTTTAGGTCAGGAAAGGCGATCAAAAGGTCATCAACGCAGACCAAGATGGACGAAAAGGGCGTAGTGGACTGGGACAAGAAAAGTGACGGGTCCGCCGCACTCTGGACATGGCCTACTCGTAGGAGCGTCCCGGTGATCTCCTTGTTCGAGCATCAAGGTGACTGCTTCAGGCCGTATAGCATTTCCCGTAGCCGGTACACACGACCACTGCCATCCTCAAACCTTGGTGGCTGGACCATGTAGATCTCTTCTTCTAGTTTTCCATGTAGGAACGTGTTGTTGCCGTCCATCTGGTGGAGTTCCCAGTCGTGCTAGGCCACCTGGGACAACAGACCCAAGGCCATGGTCGTGCATCCAACTGGTGCAAAGGTCTCAGTCAAGTCAATCCCTTCCACTTGAGAGAATCCCTTTGCAGTCAACCGACTTTGTAGCGATCAACAGTGTTGTCCGGCTCCAGATTTTTCCGCAAGACCCAATTGGCCTGAATGGCCTTTCGTCCAGACGATAGGTCTACAAGATCGTGAACCCCATGTTCCTTGATAGCCACCAGCTCAGCCTCATGTGCTGCGTGCCAGAGTGCTCCATCAGATCCAGCCAGAGCCTGACGTGGTGTGCTGGGGTCTGCTGTTGCTCCCACCACATTGGGGTCTAGGGTCGCAGCATCTCGACCACGTGTGGCCAAGGCATAGGCTGCAGATGGAGGGTCAATGGTGACGGTGGACTCTGAGGATTCCACCGCAAGTTGACGCTCGTGAGCAAGGAGAGCGAGGCCTGTATCGCAGCCGAGGTTTACTTGAGTGAGCCCCTGCGCACTGTGACTCAAGGTCCTCATGCCTGGGTCCCCGCTGTACACACTGCGAGCAGGACGCGGTCGGAGGCGTCCACCCTCACCTCACTGGTATGGCTCTAGTGATGATGTAGCTAGGGCAGGTGGTGGACACTCGTCATACACGGACACGACTAGCGATGTGCCAGATGATGCTGGTGCATTGACTAGGCAGACGGAGGGTGAGGACAACGCAGGCAAAGCGACAGGTGATGTAGACTACACGGGTGGTACAGGCGACACAAGTGACATCGGTGTCTCTGCCGGTGACGTAGGTGTAGGGGACAGGGACAGCACTGGTGACGCGACAGGTGACACACACTCCCGTATTGTAGGCGATGCTGGCGGAATGGTGGACGCAGGCAAGACAGGCAACGCGGTCAACGCGGGCAGTGTGGACGATGCTAGCGAGTCAGCTGGTGGGTGGGATGGACTAGTGGAGCCCAAGCTGACAGGGACAACGTGATTGGTCAACCCACCCTTCCTTGCGTATGGAATCGTGCCACACCCAGGGGAATGCGACCGTGGGGTGCCTCAGGGGGGCAGATCTCCAAAGGAGAGAAGCTCGAAGAATAGGGCGTCTTGAGACTCAAAAATGCGACGTCGACTGGGGTCCCAAGACCGCTAGGCCTTGGAGCATGAATCCATGCCTACAAACGCACAGACACGGCCTCTAGGTGAGAATTTGCACCCTTGTTGTTTGTGTGTGAACCTGACGCATGCAAGGGACCCCCACACACACGTGAGGTGGAGGTTAAAACGACGTCCGTACCATAGTTGGTATGGCGTGTGTGTGTTTAGGAGGGGGTCGTGAGGGATCATGTTCCATGCCCATGTCATGTAGGCCATGCCCTCAAAGGCGAACGCTTTAGGCATGTCGTTGTCTACCTGTATGGAGCAAACCAGGCATCCTCCATGGTGCGGTTCCAATGCTCAGACACACCATTATGTTGTGGCGTGGCTGGGATGGAGAGGTTGTGAAACACTCCCAATACGGCGAAGTAGCGGTCAAGATTGCCCATGTATTCACCGCCCTGATCAGAAAGGAAGTTCTTGAGGGTATGGCCAGAATGAGGTTTGTCCATGACAAGCCACGTACGCACAGCAAGTCTAGCATTACTTTTGAGGCACAGACTGAAGACCCACCGCATGTGGGTGAATTCGTCCGTGATCGTCACAATGTAACGTCCTCCGTCATCCTGGAACTCCACGGGGAGGGATCACAGGAGATCAGAGTGAACTAGCTCGAGGGTCTTGAGAGCCCATGAGTCAGACAGAGGGTATGTGGCACGGTGCATCTTGCCTTGTGCGCATTGCCGGCAATCGGTCTTGGGTGGCGCCCCAAAGGACGCTGCGTCAAGACTGAGTGCAGGTTGGGTGTAAATCAGATTATCTACGGCATCCAAGTGGACGTGGCACAAGGGTCTGTGTAGTAGATGCTGATGCTCAGGCGACAGTGTGCCTGCCACGGACAATCATGCAGTGGGGGATGCAGTAATGGTGGTCGACGTGGGACAGCTGGAGACGTGGTACAAGTCCTCCACTGCCTTGCCACGGAGTACCACTTCAGCAGTGACGTAAACGGAGACAGTGGTATCCTCACCTGTGAATGCCACAGAAAGATCCATCCATGTGCAAGCACATCCAGACAGCAAGCTGAGTTCTTGGCCAGGCACATACAGCACATTTGAAATATAAAACGGCCCAAATGGTCCATGGAATTCCACAACACCTTCACCCTGAACAGGATCCTCATGCCCAGTAGCCGTACGCAGAGACTACACTGAGCCAACAAGACCAAGGACCACAAAATCACGGCGACGACATGTCATGTGATTGGTGGCACGCGAATCTAGGATCCAGTTGGCGTCCGTCACACGCTCAGGCGACATGACTAAACAGCTACCAACAATGCAGACGTTGGACAGAGGTAACTGAGCAGAAGCCTGCTCAGTCGCACAGGCGACACGTGCATGTGACTCATCAAGCCAGGACAGGTCATCGTGACCTGTGCACACTACGGCAAAGACAACATACAGACCAGCATCATCACATGTGATGAACGACTCTATAGACTGGACAACGCATTGTGCCCCACCGCCACCATCATGACCACACGTCAAGGACTCGACAGACCCAACAATGGAACCCATCGGCTCAGTCAATGCACTCGCAACACCCTGAGTGATGAGTCAGAGAAGCTAACGGAGCTCGGCGATATCACGGGCCTAGGTCGCAAGCTGCTGCTCCAGAGGTGTCAGGCCATTGGCGTTGTCTTTGGCTGCATCAGCTCCTGGTAGAGACTGCGTGTCAGTCGTTGTAGTGGTGGGGACAGAGGTGTGTTCACGCCAACCAAACGTCTATTGTAATCCTTGCGCAATCTTCATCCAGTTCTTGGGGAGCTTGGACTCCGTGTAGTGATGCGGTCTCCCACAGTTATAGCACTCCCATTGTCATTCCCGAGTCGGCTTCGAAGCTATTCAGTCCTTGCCAACCTTGCCACCCCTCCTGTTGTTCTTTCCCTTCTTCCCTTCAACTGTCGCAATTGAGACAACTACTATTGTGATTCTCGTGGTCGGCAATGGCAACGGAAGGGAGGAAAGGGAGAAGGTGTATGATTTCTATACTGATGTGACGGCCGTAGATGATGCACCATGACGAGCGTCATTTGCTGCTCCAACTCCTGCCACATGTAGAAAGTGCTTTGTGGCCCATGACAAGAGGAGGCCTCTGTTGGCCATCTCCTGAAGGCTGCTCAGACTGAAGTTGTTGAAGGTCTTGGCGTACTCACGCCCAACACCAATTCTGATGGTCTTGAACGCCATGATTTGGCCCGGCCCATTCTTCCGCAGGACCCTGTAAAGACGCATCGCTCGCTGCCAGTAGTCTGCTGGCCCCTCGTGTCCACCCTGGTGAAGGGAGTTGAATTATGACAGACGATGTGATGTTGTTGCCATTGGAGCGCCTTCAAAAAGAGTGGCCGCCAGCTTCCATGCCTCGTGCGAGTCATCTCCAGCTCCGGTGCAGGAATAACCAAGGAAGGGTTCAAAGTCAAGGGTGTACTCCTCTGGGACGGCCTTCGAGAGACCATAGGCTGTTGAGCCTGCTGGGCTTTCTACTAGCGTAGACTGTGAGCCAACGAGCCAGGTCTAGACAGGGATTCATCCCGCATCGTGCCCGGTGTGTCGCCAATTACACCAAAGGCGGCAACGCCAGCTTCCATGGTGGAGCCAGCACTGCCGACTCCGACAGGTGTGTCCTTGGGCATGGAAGTGCGTAAAGTGTTGCAAGTGTGCACCACAGTTATTGACACTGACGTTGAGTGATGAACGTTGTGAAAAAAAATGACAGCGTTCACCCCGCCCTAGTGGACATGGAACGTATGACGAGGTCTTTTTCAGCTTGAAGGCCAACGCCAATGGATCCCCCCCACACGATGCCGAACAATTTCGTCATCGTTGTCCCTGCTCCATTGGGTGTTGGAAACGTGACGAGGCCTTCTTCAGCCTAAAAACCGACATTGGACCCCCCCCCCACGCTGCGAAAAAGTTATGGTAGCGTTTCTCCCGCCCTTGTGGGCGTGGGAAACCTGGGATAGGCTGTGAGACAGCCTGTGGGTACCTGAACCACCCCCACCCAACCTAGGAAGAGAGGGGAGCCCAGCCAGAAGGGGGAAGGGTATACCAAAGAGAATTTGACGGCTGTTGCTGCTGCCGCCATCTTCGTTGTTGTTATAAGGTAGTGGCTCTTGCACTTGTGGCTGGCTGCTACTATAGCCCACTACCGCAACCCCGTCGCCACTATTGTCACAACATCAGTTGGATAGAAGTGAGTGACGAGAGTTGCCTTTTTGTGCTTTGATACCAAAAGAGGAAAGCCCTACCCTCTTCCCTCACATGGCCATGTGGAGCTTGACTCTGTGGTTGGAACGGGAGTGACGGCAACCAAAAAGGACAAGCGTGGAGAATGTGAGAGTCAAAAGAGAGAGAGTGAGAGTGATGGCGGCTGGAGCTTGCTATCCGAGCCCACCCGTCGGCCGGCGACATGGGCTCGCCGGTGCACACTCGAACTGCAAGGGGAATAACCCCTCGTGGGTCTCACAAGTCCAAAACTAACGTCCAGGCCTAAACTATGCCAGTCCTAACTACCACTGGTTCATAGGTAAGACAAAACTAGGTCACCAAGCCACCGCAGCTCAAACATGCACAAGCATCAAAGTAGACCGCTTCGAGACAAGTTATGAGCACTCCAGGAGGGAACCCAACATGTGTGAAGGTGGCTGGAGTGTACCCGGTGGCTGCTCGACGGACTCGCGTCTTCTCCCCAAGCCTTACGTAGCATCTGCCTCATTAGGAGTCTACACGACAAAGGACGTGAACTGAGAGGTCACACTAAGTACACAATATCATGGCCAACCCTCATAGTAGCGAGGGTTGGCTCGCGACCACCCCTCGCTAGGTGGGAGGGCTGAACTGGCCCTCCCGCTACAGAGATAGTGCACGTACAAATCACAACAATGCCTAAATGAGGGTTGTTACATGCAAGCATTGGATGAGGTGAAGCATTGTAAACTCTTACATCTACATGTGTAAACATAGACAATCATGCCACAAACATGTATAATTCCATGGAATTGTGGATGGCGCTTGTAAGAGACAAAAGTTGTCAGCGCCCGTTTGCGGAAAACATTCATATCTACCTTTGCTACCATAGACCCATGGTGGATGGAATGCTACAGTTCTGGTAATTACTTCTTTTGCATGCTTATAGTACTTGTCTTTACATGTCGTCGTTTGTGGGTAAAACAACGATGGTGAAATGTTGATCATAGAAATGCGTCAGGTCGTGAACAGGGAACTGTGCATAGGGAAAGTGTAGAAAGTCGTTTCACATGTCCTAAGCTTGCCACACAATTCCGTCGACAACTAGCGTTATACGTCACTTTTGGAAAAAGACATGGGCAAACTTCTGCGAGGCGACGACCTGACCAGCTGCCACGATGTTCGGCGACGTCGAGGAAGGGTATGCATGGGATGCTCTTGTTCGAAAAAGCTACTTCTAAAATATGTGACGGCCTGCGATGATTGCCCGTTTCATCCGCCGGTCTATCTGGTCAATAGAATAATCCGACCTCATGTGAAAGGCCCACGGTGTATGCAGCCCAAACGACTACCTTGCGAGCGGCCTAACAATTCTGAAAAACAATGTTTTCTCACATTTCCCAACATCAATTCGATGCAAGAATTTTACCGTCGATCATGCCAGACCAAACAAATCATAAGTACAAACCATCGTCAGTATGGCAAGGCTAGCGAGTTGTAGCGTGGCAGTGTCACGCCGACCGGTCAAAGGAGCCACGTGGCTCGAGCGGGGTCACCTGGGACTGTGGGCGGTGTGACGGGATGGCTTGAGGGTCGGAGACCCTCAAGCACCGCGGTTTTGGCCGAGACAACAAAGGATTCTGTTGAATCCGCTACATTGGTATCAGAGCTCAAGGGCTCAAATCCCACGTCGGGATTACTCGAGATGCCAAGGCGGCTCTCACTCCTAGCGGGGGGGAGTGTAGCGTGGTAGTGTCACGCCGACCGGTCGAAGGAGCCACGTGGCTCGAGCCGGGTCACCTTGGACTGTGGGCGGTGTGACGGGATGGCTTGAGGGTCGGAGACCCTCAAGCACTGCGGTTTTCGAGTAGTCGGCCAAGGATTCCATCGAATCCGCTACACGAGACAAGTAAACACAAAAACAAAGATTTTGATTCATTCTCAAGCGCTGACGGCATGGATCATCCTGGCGTCAAACCAACCCGTCTTGTTGTTCACGTTGGTGTAAAACTTCGACCACCGTAGCCAAGTTTGCTTCTCCGGTAACCAAGGAACCAAGTAGGTTCCAATTTTCTAAGTGAATAGGAGAGTGACACCTTGTATGAGGACATAGCCTCAACCAAGACTATTCTGTCAATTTATCTAAAAAACATTTATCCATAGAAAAATGCGAATGTTTCCGAAAAAATAGAAGAACAGTGGAAATTGTAGGTGTGTGAAAAAATGTGTAGGTGTAGTGAGTGTTGTGCTATGTGCTGTTTCTGTACAGTTTACTGTGACCACTCGGCCGTGTCCATACTCGTGCAGATCCCTGAGGCAGGCGGCCCTGGTGACACCGGCGCGACGACAGGCGACGGACTACCCGCCTGGAGCTGACCGACCACTGCTCCAGAGCCCCAGATGTCACCGGGACTCCTTGCTGTGCCTTCTACGTCTTGCAGGCGCCTTTCGGCGGACTGGGCATGAGGCCCATTTGCATGTTTTTGCATTGTATACTCACTGTCAGACAATGGATGCATGCATGTAACCAGTCGTAGCGTCCTTCTTTTGATTCTGCACGTCTAGGTTCAGACGGCGTAGGATTCTGACATGTGTGTGCAGAGTTACGGCCAAAACAGTGGTTTTGGGCCGGTTTTAGGACAGCTCTTGGACTGCCGCGTGCAACACCCGCCGTGCGCCGCGGCAGGTATTTATGCCCTGGACCTGTCAGTTGTCATTTCTCTCTGCATATGCTATATTGAAGCATTCTGACACTGTGCCTTGTGTCTCCTAGCCAAACCCTTGCTGTTGTAAGTACGACCTGTGATTGTCGTCACCGTCTGACCAGGCACTGACGCCCGGTCAATGGCTATGTTGCTAGGAAGCTTCCACGCAATTTCTCATGGTATCAGAGCAGTGAGACAGTTCTCACTGAGCTGCGCAGCAGAGACGCAGCAGAGCAGCAGCAGTGAGAGTCACCGCTGCAGCAGACCTTCACGGACCTGTTGGAGACGGCCGGTCGTCGTCCACGTACTCCACACACCACGTGAGATCGCAGCTGCTGAGGCAGCAGCAGCGGCGCGTACCGCCACGCAGAGGTGTGTGGCGGCTGCGGTGCGTGCAGCCGCCCCTCCCTCCACAGCAACAGCAGCAGAGGCGGCGGCGGCAGCAGCGCAGCAGCAGCGGCCGCCACAGCAGCGTGGCAGCAACGGCGGCAGCAGCAGCGCAACAGCAGCGTCAGCAGCAGCAGCGCAGCAGCGGTAGCGGCACAGCAGCAGCAGCGGCAGTCGCGGCGGCAGCAGCAGTGCAGCAGTGGCAGCAGCAGTAGCGTGCGGCGGCGGCAGCCAGCAGCAGCGCACGGCGGCGGCAGCCAGCAGCAGCGCACGGCGGCGGCAGCCAGCAGCAGCGCGCGGCGGCGGCAGCCAGCAGCAGCTGCAGCGCGCAGCAGCAGCTCCGCGCGTAGTAGCAGCCGCCGCGCGCAGCAGCGGCAGCAGCAGCGCAGCCGCTGCTGCCACCGCTGCACACGCAGCTACGCAGCTGCTGCTGCAGCTGACAGCACAGCTGCAGCAGCAGTTGGGCGGAAGCTGCAGCGCAGCTTCCGCGGAGCTGCCGCGCGCCACCGCGCAGCGGCAGAACTGTGACGAGAAAAAAAAAAAAGGAAGGGGACGAGCTGACGTCAGTATTGTTCATTGCTGACGTCATCAAGTCGTGCTTACGTCAGCAACCACTTGCTGATGTCAGCATTATACTTCGCCAAGTTTTCACCCGGAAAGTCAAAAGGTGCCAGCGTTTCAAATCCCCGAGAAACGCAGACGGTTTTGACATCCGGCAAACTTGACCTGTCGTCCCATAGTGAGCGGCGACATGACTTTGCCTGACGACAAGAACAAGGGACCAGGTGATCCCTCCTCCTCTTCTTCAGGGATATTGAGCCCTCGCTCGCAGGCCATTGAGGACCTGCGCAGCCAGCAGGAGGAGATGTGTCGTCTGCTGCGAGAGCAGATTGACGCGATCCGCACGCTGACTGAGCTCCTACGCGCTCAGTCCACGGCTCCTCCACGGATTTCTGAGGGAGCTGCCGGCGTTGCGTCCTCCACCCTGCACTCGGCTCAGGTGCCCGTGACAGGTGCCCCGCCTGCTTCACCTCCTAGTGTAGTTTCCCCACCACCTGCGGACCTCCTTGACGACGAGCCATTCATGCCAGGCTTCGAGGATGACTCCCAGGAGCGGAAGATTCGTCTCCTACAGGAGCGCCTCCGTCAGCTGCAGACGGGTATCCGACCTCCACCCGTGTCCCCGATACGACCGTCACCTGACTTCCCCGGTGATCACCCCCTTCCAGGAGTCTTCCCCGTCTCTTGCCCTCCTCAGCCTGCGGTTGCTCTCCCCACGGAGCGCCAGCCAAAGGACTTTGAGGCACCACCTCCACGNGCGAGGATGGATTTGACTGCTGGGAGATCCTGTTTCAGGTGTGGGCCACTTCCGAGGGAGTGTGGCCTTACTACCACAGCCCATACCAGCCTACAGATCCAGCACAGGTGCTGACAGCAGCCAGGGCCATGCGAAGACTTCTCTACGCCATGCCACGTGAGACTGTCGTTGACTTCCGCCCCTTCCTCGGCGAGGCTGGCACAGGCACCGGAGCTGATCCGCGTGGAGGCTGGGATCTGGCGTTGTCCCTACTGGCCGCAGAGACGCACACCACGCGTGCGTCACACATTCATGCCTTCCACTCGCTCCGTCAGGGACCAGCGGAGCCTGCGGCGGATTACTGGCGACGCGCCATGCGTATCTACACGCGTCTGGGGACCTCAGGGGGCACACAGCTGTGGGCACTTTGGACGATCATGCTCAGAGTTTGCCTAGATTACACCGACATATTCACACGGTACAGCGATGCTGCTCTCGAGCCTTTCTCAGCCACCCTGCAGCTGCTCCCTTGGGCCCACCAGCTTTTCCTCCAGGTGACGTCGGCCCGCGAGGCAGCAGTAGCACATCAGGAGACTTCCCTCGCTTCAACAGTCCTCGCCTCACCACCATCCTCCCTCCTATAGTCACCCTCATCTACCTTCATCACGACCTCATCTTCCTCCTCCTCTTCGACCCCGTCTACACCCACGCAGACGCAGGGCGTTGCTGCAGCCGCCCAGGGGAAGAAGAAGAATAGGAAGAGCGGATCGTGTCAGCAGTAGTCGTCATCCAGTGGTAGCAGTGGCCATTCCGTGCACTGCTACAACTGTGGAGGTGCCCATCGCTACACCGAGTGCCAGCAGCCGCTTGACTGGGAGCGCATCACTCGCGGACTTCAGGCTGCCCATGCTGCCCGCACGGCGTCCGGCACATCGATTGCACACTCCTCTGGATGCGCGGCGACCACGACTGCAGCTGTTCCTGTATCCTCACCGGCGAGCAGCAGTGATCCAGACCCACGTGACCGCACCATCGCCGAGCTCCGTCATCTTCTGGCGCTTCGCTTTCAGGGAGGTGCGAGTGTGTTGTCAGCGTCGAGTGGGTCACAGACTGCTTGTTCGTCCGTCCTCGTGACTCGTGATGACACGTGTGGGGGAGCACAGTCCGCATGTGATGATGATGGGCCTAACTGCACTGACTGGATTCATAAGTCTCACCTTCGTGATGTACGTCGTTCCTTCCCACTGACGACTCAGCGTCCCTCTGATGCCGAGTGTTCCATTGCTCGTTGTACAGTGACGTCCACCAGTTGTGACTCTGGTGGCACTTGGATCATCGATTCCGGTGCCACCCACCACATGACGTGTCGTCGTAGTGACTTTGTGGTGCTTGGTCCTGTCACGACTGTCCGTTCTGTTCGTACAGGCTCTGGTCAGTCCTTACCGGTCCACGGTGTTGGGGTTGTATGCTTTGATGGTCCGTCTGGCCCCCTGTATCTCTCTGATATGCTGTTTGTGCCTGATCTTGAGCTCAGCTTGCTGTCTGTGCGTGCCTGCACTCTGATGGGTCTCTCCATTGAGCATACCGCTGATTCAGCGATTGTGACTGCTCTTGACACCCGTAGCATTGTCCTGCGTGCCTCAGTCGTAGATGATTTGTACCACATTGCTCGGCCCTCCTCCCCTTGCTCTCCCTCCTCCTCTGGCCGCGTTTTTCTCACTTGTGTTCTATCCCCGGAACACCAACGGTTGCTTCACCGACGTCTGTGTCATGTGGGCTCCGACACTGTGTCGAAGCTCATCCGGACACAGCCCGCTCTTCGTCTTGACGTGGCTTCTTTCGAGAAGCCACCCAAGACCGACTGTCTTTTTTGCGCTCAGGGAAAGATGCACCGGTGCACTTATCCTGATTCGCGTTCCCGAGCACTGAGGCCACTCGAGTTGGTCCACTCGGACCTGCTTAGTCCTCTCCCGGTCGAGTCCCTGTCCGAGAGGGGACGGTATGTTCTGACGCTGACTGATGACTTCACCCGGATGCGGTGGGTCTACAGTCTGCGCCAGAAGAGCGACGCTGCCCTTGCGGTTCGGCTCTGGCTCGTGATGGTTGAGCGTCATTCTCGCCACACGCTACATACCTTTCGCTCGGATTGCGGTGGCGAGTTCCTCGATGAGATGGACTCCTTCTTTGCTGAGCACGGCATTTTTCACCAGGTCTCCGCTCCTGCTACCCCACAGCAGAACGGTGTCTCTGAGCGTTGGAACCGCACCATGGAGGATGCGGTCCGCGCCATGCGGTCGGAGTGCGGTCTCCCGGAGTCCTTTGCCTTCGAGGGCTTCGCCTACATGACGTGGGTCTGGAACCGCCTCCCGCATGGTCCGCTTCCGAATCATGTTACACCGTACGAGCTCTGGTTTGGCCAATGTGCTGATCTTCGTCTCGCGCGAGTCTGGGGTTCCCTGGCCTCCGTGTGGTACACCGAGGACCAGCAGGGGTCCAAGGTCTCCCCCCGGATTTGCTTGTGTGCTTTCATCGGCATCTCCCCGCGGTCGAAGGCCTGGCGCTTTTGGGACCCCACTTGCTGTCGTGTCATTGAGTCCGGTGATGCGCTGTTTTTTTAGTCACTCACATACCGTGATCTGGCTTCGATCACAGCGCTCTCCGCACCTCATGTCCCTTCCTGTGAGGGTCCTCGGCGGATGGGGGAGATTTTTCCGCCAGTGACCATTTCTCGTCAGGCTGATGTGTCCGCTCGAGTCCCCTCTTGATCTCCAGCACTTGATGACCCGGCTATCATTGCCGTTGGTCCAGAGATCCCGCCTGCTCAGCCTGTTTCACACCCCACAGGTACCGCTGCTCTCACACCTCCTCCTGCATCATCACCTGTGTCCACTGGCACCCCTGCTCTGATGTCTGACCCAGCCCAGCCCACTCCTCTCCCTACGTTGCCTGACACTCCTGTCTCAGTGTCCGGGCCAGCTGTCCCTCCGAGCTCAGTGTCCCCCACACACGCTTCTCCTCGCACGGCATCTCCGGTTGCCTCGTCTCAGCCCTCACCAGCTGTGGTCGTACCTGTTCCTGAGCCTGAGGTGCGCCCCTCGACCTCCGCTTACTCTCGTGAGCCCGGTGGTCGCCTTCGACCACCAGATTCCGGAGCTCAGCGAGCGTCGGGTCCCGGACCCAGGCGTTCCTCTCGCAGCATTGCGAGCGGTGATCCAGGCACAAAGGCCGTAGGCCTGAGTGTCCGCACTGAGCTTTCAGAGGTACACCCAGCGTGCCCTATAGGGCACGACCTGGTCACTCGCGAGTTCCATATCGCCTGTGACGCAGCAGCTGATCTCGTAGCTGTCAGACCTGACACTGAGGCGTGTGCACTTGCCACGCAGAGTTCCCCCTCTATGGCGCCTGACCCGGGCACATTGAGGGAGGCTTTCTCATCGCAGGATGCTGAGGCCTGGCGAGCTGCTTGCGAGGATGAGCTTCGCGCCATCCGAGAGCACAGAGTCTACGAGCTGGTCGACCTTCCCCCTGGGAGGAAGGCGATTCAGGTCAAGTGGGTCTTTCGCAAGAAAGTGAAGCCGGATGGCTCACTGGAACGCTACAAGGCCCGCTTGGTCGTCAANATGACTGGGAACTACACCAGATGGATGTGAACAATGCGTTCCTCCATGGCTCTTTGGATGAGGAGATTTACGTGGCTCAGCCACCAGGCTTTGAGGACGGTGACAAGGTCTGGCGCTTGCGCAAGTCCTTGTACGGCCTCAAGCAGTCTCCACGGTGTTGGAACCGGGAGATCACTGGCACCTTGACTCGCGCAGGATACGTACAAAGCGAGGCAGACCCCTCACTCCTCATCCTACCGACACCCGAGCGGTTCACCGCCATCTTGGTCTATGTTGATGACCTTCTGATCGCGTCTCCATCCCTGGAGGCCGTGAAGGAGGCCAAGGCTGTCCTGTAGACCGCCTACATGATGAAGGACCTCGGTCCTGCATCGGTGTTTCTTGGTATGGAGATCGTGCGAGATCGCAGACATCGGACACTGTTGCTGCATCAGGCACGATACGCACGAGTCGTGGAGGAGCGCTTTAGCGACCTCCTTGGTGCAGTGCCCACTGCTTCCACACCCCTCACACCTGATGGGCAGGATGCCCTGAAGGTGGATGCCCCTACACAGCTGGGGGAGACAGTGGACGTCACCTTGTACCTCCGTCTCATCGAATCTCTGATGTACCTAGCCACTACCACGCGTCCCGACATCGCGTTCGCCGTCAACCTCCTCGCTCAGTTCTCGCAGGCTCCACGTGCGAAAGCTCTTCACGCGGCTGTGCGAGTGGTGCGGTACGTGGTCTCCACGCCGTATCTCGGACTCTGCTTTCGTCGGCAGTGTTCGGTGGTCCTTGACGGCTGCACTGACAGCGACTGGGCTTGGAGCCCTGACGGGCGCAGTCGCACTGGCTACGTGTTTCTGCTCGATGGTACCGCTTTGTCTTGGCGAAGCGGGAAGTAGGGCTGCATCGCACGTAGCTCGTCGGAGGCAGAGTATGTGGCTTTGGGGGCAGGGGCTGCTGAGGCAGTTTGGTTGCAACGCTTGTTTCTTCAGCTTGGGCAGTCAGTACCCGCCATTGTGCTGCGTTGCGACAACCAGAGTGCTCTCGCCATTGCGGAGAACTCTGGTGTTTTTCATGCTCGCACAAAGCACATTGCGGTTGAGCATCACTTTGTTCGTGATCTGGTGGAGCGACGCGTGATCTCCATCATGTGGGTTGGCACTGACTTGCAGCGTGCTGATTTCTTGACGAAGGCACTCGCCCGCGGAAAGTTCCTGGTGGCCATTCGATCTGTTGGGCTTCGCTCCGTGCGTGACAGTGGATGAGTGTGGGATGTACGTCGACGTCTCATCCGTCTCTGTCACTCACTATGTGGTTGTACCAGTGCTGCACGCGTATGGACATGCGTATCATCGGGTCATGGGGGAGTGTTGTGCTTTGTGCCGTTCCTGTACAGTTTACTGTGACCACTCGGCCGTGTCCATACTCCTGCAGATCCCTGAGGCAGGCGGCCCTGGTGACACCGGCGCGACGACAGGCGACGGACTACCCGCCTGGAGCTGACCTACCACTGTTCCAGAGCCCCAGATGTCACCGGGACTCCTTGTTGTGCCTTCTACGTCTTGCAGGCGCCTTTCGGCGGACAGGGCATGAGGCCCATTTGCATGTTTTTGCATTGTATACTCACTGTCAGACGATGGATGCATGCATGTGACCAGTCGTAGCGTCTGTCTTTTGATTCTGCACGTCTAGGTTCAGACGGCGTAGGATTCTGACATGTGTGCGCAGAGGTACGGCCAAAACAGTGGTTTTGGGCCGGTTTTAGGACAGCACTTGGACTGCCGCGTGCGACACCCGCCGTGCGCCGCGGCATGTATTTATGCCCTGGACCTGTCAGTTGTCATTTCTCTTTGCATATGCTATATTGAAGCATTATGACATTGTGCCTTGTGTCTCCTAGCCAAACCCTTGCCGTTGTGTGTACGACCTGTGACTGTCGTCACCATCTCACCAGGCACTGACGCCCGGTCAACGGCTGTGTTGCTAGGAAGCTTCCACGCAATTTCTCAGTGTGGATGCAGTCTTGAGTGACGGTAATATCCGCGATCTGGCCATGTTTTGCATTCCTGTCAATGGACATATGGCGATAGCATTAGAAAATTATGGAAACGTCGATCTAATATGAGAATAGTGACAAATCGGATACTTGTTTTGTGATTTAATGGATATGGTGCTCAAATGGTAGTGATAGTTGGACATTAGGTATGAATGTCATGACTTTTGAGTTTGGGGCATCCCTGTAGATTTTTTTTACCATGGGTTCCAACCCATTTATAACTAATCAGGTTGAAATAAATGATTGGATAAATTGACCTTGGGGCATGGGTTTTTAAGTAGTCCCAACGCGAGGACCCGCATTGCCAGATCTATCAGCGCGAGAGCCTGTGTTCAGGCGGCGTTCGACGAAAAGGCCCGCATGCTGCCGGGGCGATGCGAGATACCCGACCTGCTGTTGGGTTGACCATCTTAGGTGATTGCTTGCTAGTATAATGCTCAGGGAAATGGTTTTGACAATTTCGTGAAAGTCTAAACCGCGCGGTATGGAAGGATAAGATCGTTGGAACCCGTTTTGTTGACACGTTTTTCTTTTCTGAGTATGTTACTGAGTAAACAAGTCCAATTCGGTTCGTCTATTTGTTCGTTACTTGCCGACTGTCATGGGCGAACGCTGGCCGTTGATGTTGCCGACAGGCCATAAAGTTTTCGGAGTTGGCAGATGAGGCCCTCTGGTTGGTCAGATCGGCCGGCAGGGCCGAAGGGTCAGTGAGATGTTGAAACGGGTCCATGTAACAAAGTGCGCAACCAACCAGGGTTCGGAGGTCGAAGTGCCCTCTATTGTTATAAATGCATACTAAAATCTTTGATTTGTCACTTGGGACCAGTCGGCATTCATATCAGGGCCTTTTTCTTTGGCGTCAGGCCGTCTCCATTGATGTGGTTCGCCTTACAGAAAAAACAATGGCCCATCTGCTCGACGGCTAATTCCCTGATCGCCCCCATTTACGGCCGATAATGCTTGAGATGCCTCTATCCTGAGAAAAATGTCTACATTGCCCCCATTTGAAAAAATTATGGCTAGTTCGGCCCTAAATATTAATAGTTTTCCAACTTGCCCTCATTCTCAGAATTACGGCTGCGTCGCCCCCACTTTTCAAGGTAACTTATCCAGAAGTGGGGGCAAGACTTCGGTAATAGTATGTACTGGGCGTGATATCCATGATTCCTCGGAGCACCACAACTGGGGGGCTACCTGGTTGTAAGTTTCCAGAATGGCGGTGACGTAGTAAATTTTCTCAGAATGGGGGCGTCTCAGATATGGTCAAGCGAGAATGGTGGCGAGTTAGAAGTCCGCCCACTTTCTGTTTCCCAACGTTTTTGCGTCAAGCCACGCAGAATAAAATTTGAAGTTTCCTATCAGGGATTGGACAAGAGTTTGCCGCGAACAGAGAATGTGTGGCAGGAGTGCGACCCAAATCCTGCAAGTACTGCGGCAGTTTACGACATGGAGGCTGTAACAGCCTGTTCATGCGCACGTTGTGCTGGCACGACCATTGCAAAGGCACCTGCTGGTGGACAACATGCTACTTGAAAACCGTTCAGGTTGCACCAAGGTGCTCCGAAACTCGAAAGAGGACAAACGAGAGAACAGCTGCGGCACCCGCTTCTGCACCTGTTCGTATTGAAGCGGCGGCCTTCTGCGGGAGCGCCATTCGAGGTTCGTTCCTGCCCCAGTTAATCGCTGGTGTCCCACAGGTCAGGATCTGGTTGGGTATTCAATGCCTTGCCTGGTGATTTGTCAAACAATTGCAAAGTTTCCACGACCATATCAACTTACGCCGGAGTGTAAGTCGCCGAGAATCTTACATTACAAGTGATCATACTTGCGTGGAATGTAAGTCGTGAGATGTTTCACGACGATGCCTTACACGATTCACCAGGCACTTCAGAATTCCGGACAGTCCACTACAATTCCAGCTCTATCTGGGCGTAACAAACTAGACCACGAATTTGGACACAAAGGCCGTGCCTGGGAACTTGTGAATAGGCAGTGGCAATTCACGCCATTCATTTTTCGAGGCGCCTTTTGTGGACATGTCCTCTGAAATACTTACTCAATCGTGGATTGGAAAGTCGAAGTAACGTTCGAAATGTTCAAAAGATCAGTTCCATCTGATGAACTGTGTTTCCTTCTTTATATTCCGTCTTAGGTCTACGGGAAGTTTTATGATGCCGTCATGAACATGAGCGGCGTGAGTTGCCATTGCCGATTTACACGTTCTCAGGCACGACCAAAACATCGGATTGACAGGGACAGCGTGGACAGTCCAATCGGATGAGGCAACCACGAGAAGCTTTCCCTCTGAATTCAACAACTCGACAGTGAACACTGGTACGTCAGAACCTTCACATCGCCATCCCACCCTCCTCGTTCTCTCATTTTTCTCTCATTTTTTCCTTCCTCTCTTCAACTCTAAGCTCGAACGGGCTCTTGGCATGGGAGATTCTCAGGTTTTCTTAACCTGCGGCTCGTTTGGCTGGAAAGCGCCTCGGTCGTATGCGCTCTGCCCTCGCCGATCGAAGTCCGGAGAACCACAGACCGTTTCCATCGGTTTTTGGGCGCTATGCATTCGTCCGCTGCTCACCGAGTCCGGCGGCTCCAATTAGCTGATGATTGAGCGTGCATGCACTTGGACTGCGCTTCGGCTTCTACCAAAGCCAGCCCAAGCCGCTGAAGCCGTGCCTCTCCTCTGTCTATATGAGCCCCATGAATCACGCTGTATTCGATGAAGCTGTCGTTTACTCATCTGACACGTTAGGTTCAGTTACCCCTAAGGTGAACTACTGTCTAGCCATGGCGCGCTTCACTCTTGTCGTCGTGGCCTGCCTCTCTGTGGCTTCCTTCTTGTCTTCTGCGGTGGGCTGCGCTGTGCCGCCCTTCGGGTGCAGTAGGGACTTTTGTAGGAGCCTTTCCAACCCCCCTGCCGTCTCCAAGCCGCGCTTCAACAAGGATGTTGCTAGTACCTTCGACACGCGCCTCGGTTATTGGATGGGCCTCTACAACAGGCGCTACACTGAGGCGCAGAAGAGGGTGGCGCTGAGGACTAAGGGCGGCCCGTCCATCAACTACGAGAGCTTCTCCGAGATTGGCTTCGTCGTCAAGTATTCCACTGCAACTTCCCTGCGCGCCTGCTGCGACGACTGCCGCGTGACCAACGGCTGCTGGATGTACCAGTACTTCGATTATGAGAGCGCCACGGGCCGCCCCAACCCCACGGGCTTCAAGAGGGGCACGCGCTGCTACCTCCTCAAGGGCGGCAACGAGAAGGTGGACAACGCGCAGTGGGGCACGCCCTACAGCGGCCGTTACAGCGAGCAGGTGACGCCCGGCGACGCGTACAGCCCCAAGTTCAACCCCAGCTGGGTAGGTTGCCTGTGTAACGGCAACACCTCCGTCGTGGACGACCCGCACTTCAACGGCGCGCTCGGCACTCCGTTCGACTTCAATGGCGAGCTGGACAAGGCCTTCTGCCTCACCACTGACGAGCGGCTCCACATCAACGTTGTGCTCAAGGGCTATAAGGATGCGCGCGCCGAGTCGGCCAAGGGCATCCGCTCCTGGATCAAGGAGGTGGGCATCATGTGGACAGATGCGCGCGGCGAGCCTCACACCGTGCACCTAGTTGCGCGCTCCGGCAAGCAGCAGGAGCGCGGCGATGGCTTCCTGGCCTCCGTCTTCGCTGACGGCGAGCAGGTCGCGGTCCCATCCCTCGATGCGCCTCTCTCTGCCCCAGCCTCCGGCTTCTCCCTCGCCTTCCTCGGCACCTTCAAGACCGGTCCCTACGACGTCGACCGCTTCTCCCTCAAGATCGAGGGCCTGCTCGATCTAGGCGTGTCTCTACGCGTGGCGCACCCTAAGCTGCAGACCCCCAACGACGCGGAGGTGCACTTCAACCTGGCGCTGAACGACATCAGCGCTTCGGACAGGATCCACGGCGTGCTGGGCCAGACATATCGCGCGACCGCGGAGCAGCAGCAGAAGGCGCTCAAGTACAGCGAAATCGCGCGCCTCATTGGTGGTCGCGTCGCGGCCGACGGCGAGAGCGGCAAGGGCTTCTTGGAGGGCGAGACGACGGACTACGAGACGACCGGCGTGCTGTCGGCCAACTGCCGCTTCTCCGCCTTCTCTGCTTAGAGCAGCCTGCGTTAGCAAGACGTGGAGGTTGTCGGGTCTGTACGATAATCCAGTGCATCAGCCCAGTGTCCTGTCTCGTGTGATTGGTTTCATTCTTTGTTGACTGCCATGAGAGATTCTGAGCATGGAACAGACCCAATCAGTGTGCTCATACTTCACACAGCTCCAGTGTTTGGAACTGCTCATCTGAACCCTAGTGTGTAGTTCGCCTTAAAGATGATCATCCAGTGTCATCTGCCAGTAACGGCTGAAGCATGCTTGACCATATGGGACACTTCTCTCGAAGGAATGTAGTGAGACCTGGAAAGGTAGGGCATGTCGAATCTGACCCTAGGTAAGATTCTGCTCTCCAAGCCTTGAGCAAATACCACTCTGCTCCCAAGTCACTTGCCAACTCAGGTTCACAGTGAATCAAGGGGGCAATGGATTGTAGCGCGGGTGTAACTAGGGCCAACACCTTATGACCCTGCTCTCCGCAGAACTGAAAGCCTTTGCAAACCCTTGATCCCCTCGCCCTGGAGCAGTTTAGGCTGCTTTATCCTCTGAGCAATCAGGCTGCTTCAACCTTCAGATAGCTTAGGCCGCTTAAACCTTTCAAGCAGGAGGATGTCGCAATGCAGATGCTGACGCAGCCTAAGCCCTCCTGTATGAGTCTTTTAGCCAGGTCTGGGTGATGGCTGAGCCCATGATCCAACCTGGCACCCTCCCCAGAGGCATCTACACCCATGACTCTGCCGGGACCAAGCCCAAACGCGTCACTCCGAAGGGTGGGGTCCCACTTGCTAGCTATGATGGGCTGTTTGGCACGTCTTCCGGCTGCACAATTTTGCTTGTATTCTGAAAGAAGACGATCTCGCTCGTGCTGCAGCCGGCTTTGTGAAGAAACCTAGCACGGCTAGGAAGTGGGACCCATCCAAAAGGAAACTCCCTGCGTCACCATCAGCTCTACACCTTTCCATCATGCTGGCTGCCACCTTGTCATCGCCGTCCATGACCTTCTGCCCCTCTGTTTTGGTGTCTGACACCTAATTTGCCGCCCGATTTCACTAGGCCAGATCGATCCGCCTGCCAGCAGCAGGAGCTGACACCGTGCCTATGACATCTGGTATTTCAACCGAAGTCACTTCCATCCATGGCGTCATGACCTCTGGTGAGGGAACATCCATCTTGAATTGTCTCGTGCGAGATGAGACGAGACCGAGACACGTCCAATGTCGCGTGGAATCAGGACGAGATTCTCGTCCCAAAGTGGTGTGCCTGCGCCTGCGCCTGGTGCAGGCACAGGCTTCATAGGAACCGGTTCAGGCTTTGTAGGCGAATGTTTAAACAATGTATGCGAATGCGCAAGCTTTGTAGGCGTAGGTGCAGGCCTTGTACGCACAAGCGGAGGCTTTGTAGCGGGAGGCAAAGGCTTTTAGGTGCAGACACATGCTTTGGAGGCGCAAGCGCAGGCTTTGCAAGCGCAGGTGCAGGATTTTGTAATCGCACAACTAGGCTTTGTACGTGTAGGTACAGGCTTTGTAGGCTCAGGCACATGTTTTTTTTATGCTGGCATAGGCTTCATAGGCACAGACACATGCTTCGTAGGCGCAAGCGCAGGTTTTGCAGGTGCACATGCAGGATTTGTAGGCGCAGGGGCAGGCTTTGTAGGCGTGGGCACATGGTTTGTAGGTGGTGGCATTAGCTTTTCAGGCATAAGTGCAGGCTTGTAGGCACAGGCGCAGGCTTTGTAGGCGTCGGTGCAAGCTTTGTAGGCACAGTCGTAGGATATGTCGGTACAGGCACATGCTTCATAGGTGTAGGCAGACACTTACTACACAGAGACGCAGGCTTTCTAGGCACAGCCACATGCTTTGTAAGCAGAGGCGCAGACTTTGTAGGCGCAGCCTAGTAGGTCCAAGGGTCAGCTTTGTTCATGCAGGTACTGGCTTTTTAGGCACAGGCGTAGGTATTTAAGGCATAGGCACAAGCCATTAATGCACATGCACAGGCTTTTTAGGTGTAGGCACGGGCTTTGTAAGCGAAGGCGCAAGATTTCTGGGCCCAGGCATAGGCTTTGCAGGCGCATGTGCATGCTTTGTAGGCATAGGCGCAAGCTGTGTATGCGTAGGAGTAGGCTTTGTGGGCAGAAAAGCATGCTTTGTAGGTGCAGGCGCAAGATTTTTAATCGCAGGCACAGGCTTTGTAGGCGTAGGCACATGCGTTGTAGGCGGAAGCACAGGCTTTGTAGGCGTTGTTGTAGGTTTTGTAAGTGGAGGCACAGGCTTTGTAGGTGCAGACATAGGATTTGGAGGCACAGCTATAGGCCATGTCGGTGCAGGCACATGATCTGTAGACATATTCTCAGGCTT
>SZWC01000678.1:229215-240023 GCA_023375785.1 Penium margaritaceum | reverse complement strand
TGTGCCAGAGTTGTGCCAGAGTTTTGCCAGAGTTGTGCTATTGTTGTGCCAGTGTTGTGCCAGAGTTGTGCCGGAGTTGTGCCCATGTTGTGCCAGGGTTGTGCCAGAGTTGTGCCAGAGTTGTACCAGAGTTGTGCCAGAGTTTTGCCAGAATTGTGCCACAGTTGTGCCAGAGATGTACCTGAGATGTGCCAGAGTTGTTCCAGAGTTGTGCTAGAGTTTCGTGAGAGTTGTGCAAAAATTGTACCAGGATTGTGCCATAGTTGTGCCAGAGTTATGCGATTATTGTGCCAGAGTTGTGCCAGAGCTGTACCATGTGCCAGAGGTGTGCCACAGTTGTGCCCGAGTTGTGCCAGAGTTGTGCCAGAGTTGTGGCAAGGTTGTGCCAAAGTTGTACCAGAGATTTGCCAAAGTTGTGCCAGAGTTGTGGCACAGTTGTGCCTGAATTGTTCGAGAGTTGTGTTAGAGATGAGCCAGAGTTGTGCCAGAGTTGTGCCAGAGTTGTGCCAGAGATTTGCCAAAGTTGTGCCAGAGTTGTGGCACAGTTGTGCCTGAATTGTTCGAGAGTTGTGTTAGAGATGAGCCAGAGTTGTGCCAGAGTTGTGCCAGAGTTGTGCCAGAGGCGGCCAGAGTTGTGCCAGAGATTTGCCAGAGTTGTGCCAGAGCTGTGCCAGGGTTGTACCAGAGTTCTGCCATAGTTGTGCCAGAGTTGTGCCAGAGATGTGCCAGAGATGTGCCTGAGTTGTGGCAGAGGTGTGCCAGAGTTGAGCCAAAGTTGTTCCAGAGTTGTGCCAGAGTCAGGCCAGGGTTGTGCCAGAGTTGTGCCATAGTTGTGCCAAAGGTGTGCCATAGTTGTGCATGAGTTAAGCCAGAGTTGTGCAAGTGTTGTGCCAGAGTTGTGCCAAAGTTGTGCCAGAGATGTGCCAGAGATGTGCCAGAGTTGCGCCAGAGATGTGCCTGAGATGTGCCAGAGTTGTTTCAGAATTGTGCCAGAATTTTCCTAGAGTAGTGCCAAACGTTTGCCTGAATCGTGCCATAGTTTTGCCAATACTGTACCAGAGTCGTGCCAGAGTTGTGCCAGAGCTTTGCCAGAGTTGTGCCACAGTTGTGCCACAGTTGTGCCAGAGTTGTGCTAGAGTTGTGCCAGAGTTGTGCCATAGTTGTGCCTGTGGTGTGCCATTGGTGTGCCGGTTTTGTGCCAAAGTTGTGCAAGAGTTTTGCCAGGGTCGTACCAGAGTTGTGCCAAAGGTTAGCCACAGTTGTGGCAAGGTTGTGCCCGAGTTGTGCCAGAGGTGTGCCATTGTTGTGCCCAAGTTGTACCAGAGTTTTGCCAGAGTTGTTCCATAGTTGTGCGAGAGTTGTGCCAGAGTTGTGCCTGAGTTGTGGCCGACTTATGCCAGAGTTGTGCCAGAGTTGTGCCAGGGTTTTGCCAGAGTTGTGCCAGGGTTGTACCAGAGTTGTGCCAGACTTGTGTGCAAGAGTTGTGCCAGGGTTGTGCCAGGGTTCTGCCAGAGTTGTGCCAGAGTTGTGCCAGAGGTGTGCCCGAGTTGTGCCAGAGTTTATCCAGAGTTGTGCCAGATTTGTGCCCCAGTTGTGCCAGAGTTGTGCCAGGATTGTGCCTGAGTTTGGCCAGAGTTGTGCCAGAGTTGTGCCAAATTTGTGCCAGAGTTGTGCCAGATTTGTGCCAGGGTTGTGCCTGAGTGTTGCCAGAGTTGCGCCGGAGTTGTGCCAGAGTTGTGCGAGAGTTGTGCTAGAGTTGTACCATGCTCCAGAGTTGTGCCTGAGGTGTGCCAGAGTTGTGCCCGAGTTGTGCCAGAGTTGTGCCAGAGTTGTGCGAGAGTTGTGCTAGAGTTGTACCATGCTCCAGAGTTGTGCCTGAGGTGTGCCAGAGTTGTGCCCGAGTTGTGCCAGAGTTGTGCCAGAGTTGTGCCAAGGTTCTGCCAGAATTGTACCAAAGTTGTGCCAAAGTTGTGCCAGAGTTGTAGCACACTGTTGCCAGTGTTGTGCGAGAGTTGTGGTACAGATGAGCCAGAGTTGTGCCAGAGTTGTGCGAGAGTTGTGCCAGAGGTTATCCAGAGTTGTGCGAGAGATTTGCCAGAGTTTTGCCAGAGCTGTGCCAGGGTTGTGCCAGAGTTCTGCCATAGTTGTGCCAGAGTTGTGCCAGAGTTGTGCCAGAGTTGTGCCAGAGTTGTTCCAGAGGTGTGCCAGAGGAGTGCCAGCGTTATGCCAGGTATGTGCCAGAGTTATGCTAGAGTTGTGCTAGAGTTATGCCAGAGGTGTCCAGAGCTGTGCCAGAGTTGTGCCAGAGTTGTGCCAGAGTAGTGCCAGAGTTGTGCCAGAGTTGTGCCAGAGTTGTGCCAGGGTTGTTCCAGAGCTATGCCATAGCTGTGCCAGAGTAGTGCCAGAGTTGTGCCTGAGTTGTGCCAGAGGTGTGCTATAGTTCAGCGAGAGTTTTGCCAAATTTGTGCCAGAGTTGTGCCAAAATCCTGCCACAGCTGTGCCAATATTGTGCCAGAGTCGTGCCAGGGTTGTGCCAGAGTTGTGCGAGAGCTGTGCCATTGTTGTGCCATACTTGTACCAGAGATGTGCCGCAGATGTTCCAGAGTTGTTGCAGAGGTGTGCCAGAGTTGTCCCAGAGTTGTGCCAGAGTCCTGCCAGAGTTGTGCTAGAGGTGTGTCAGAGTTGTGCCAGATTGTACCAGGGTTGTGCCAGAGTTGTGCCAGATTTCGCCAGAGTTGTTCCAGAGTTGTAAAAGACTTGTGCCACATATGTGCCAGAGTTGTCCCAAAGTTGTGCCAGAGTTTTGCCAAGGCGGTACCAGAGATGGGCCAGAGTTGTGCTTGAGTTGTGCCGGAGTTTTGCCACAGTTGTGCCAGATGTGTGCCATTGTTGTGCATGAGTTGTGCGAAAGTTGTGCCAGAGTTGTGCCAGGGTTGTGCCTGAGTTATGCCTGAGGTGTGGCTTTGTTGTGCCTGTGTTATGCCAGAGTTGTGCCAGAGTTGTGCCGTAGTGGTGCGAGAGTTATGCCAGAGTTGCGCCGGAGTTTTGCCAGAGTTGTGCCAGAGTTGTGCCAGAGTTATGCAAGAGGTGTGCCAGAGTTGTGCCAAAGTCTTGCCAGAGTTGTGCCAGAGTTGTGCAAGTGTTGTGCCAGAGCTGTGCCATATTTGTGCCAGAGTTGTGCCAGAGGTGTGCCAGAGTTATGCCAGAATTGTGCCAGAGCTGTACTAGAGCTCTGCCAGAGTTGTGCCAGAGTTGTGCCGGAGTTGTGCCATAGTTGTGCCAGAATTGAGCCAGAGTTGTGCCAGAGTTTTGTCAGAGTTGTGCTAGAGGTGTGCCAGAGTTGTGCCAGAGTTGTTCCAGAGTTGTGCCAGAGTTGTTCGAGAGTTGTGCCAGATTTGTTTCAGAGTTGTGCCAGATTTGTGCCAGGGTTGTGTCTGAGTTGTTCCAGAGTTGTGCCAGAGTTGTGCCAGATTTGTGCCAAAGCTGTGCCAGAGTTGTGCCCAGGTTGTTCCTGAGTTTTGCCAGAGTTGTGCCAAAGTTGTGCTAGAGTTGAGCTGGAGTTGTGCCAGAGGTGTGCTAGAGTTGTGCCAGAATCGTGCCAGAGTTGTGCCAGAGTTGTGCCAGAGGTGTTCCAGAGTTGTGCCAGAGGTGTGCCAGAGTTGTGCCCGAGTTGTGCCAAAGTTGTGGCAAAATTGTGCCAGGGTTGTGGCAGAGTTGTACCAGAGTTGTCCAGAGATGTGCCACAGTTGTGCCATAGTTGTGCCAGAGTTGGCCAGAGTTATGCCATAGTTGTGCCAGAGTTGGCCAGAGTTGTGCCTGAGTTGTGCCAGAGTTATGCTATATTTGTGCCTGAGTTTTGCCAGAGTTGTGCCAGAGGTGTGCCATTGTTGTGCCCGAGTTGTGCCAGAGTTGTGCCAGAGTTGTGCCAAGGTTGTGCCAGAGTTGTGCCAGAGTTGTGCCAGGGTTGTGCCCCAGTTGTGCCAGAGGAGTGCCATTATTCGACCCGAGTTGTGCCAGAGTTTTGCAAGAATTGTGCCGTAGTGGTGCGAGTGTTGTGCTAGAGTTGCGCCGGAGGTTTTCCAGAGTTGTGCCACAGTTGTGCCAGAGTTGTGCCAGAGTTGTGCCAGAGTTGTGCCAGAGGTGTGCCAGAGTTGTGGCCGACTTGTGCGAGAGTTGTGCCAGAGTTGTGCCAGTGTTGTGGCAGAGTTCTGGCAGAGATATACCAGAGTTGTGCATGAGTTGTGCGAGAGTTGAGCCAGGGTTATGCCAGGATTGTGCCAGAGTTGAGCCAAAGTTGTGCCAGAGTTGTGCCAGAGTTGTGTCAGAGCTGTGCCACAATTGTGCCATAGTTGTACCAGAGGTGTGCAACAGATGTGCCAGAGTTGTTCCAGAGTTCGGCCAGAGTTGTGCCAGAGTTGTGCCAGAGGTGTGCCAGAGTTATGCCAGAGTTTTGCAAGAGTTGTGCGAGAGCTGTGCCAGAGTTGTGCCAGAGTTGTGCCGCAGTGGTGCCAGAGGTATGCCAGAGTTGCGCCGGAGTATTGCCAGAGTTGTGCCAGTGTTGTGTCAAAGTCTTGCTAGAGTTGTGCCAGAGTTGTGCCAGCGTTGTGCCAGAGTTGTGCCAGAGTTGTCCTAGAGTTGTGCCAGAGTTTTGCTAGAGTTGTGCCAGAGGTGTGCCAGAGTTATGCCAGAGTTTTGCAAGAGTTGTGCGAGAGCTGTGCCAGAGTTGTGCCAGAGTTGTGCCGCAGTGGTGCCAGAGGTATGCCAGAGTTGCGCCGGAGTATTGCCAGAGTTGTGCCAGTGTTGTGTCAAAGTCTTGCTAGAGTTGTGCCAGAGTTGTGCCAGCGTTGTGCCAGAGTTGTGCCAGAGTTGTCCTAGAGTTGTGCCAGAGTTTTGCTAGAGTTGTGCCAGAGGTGTGCCAGAGTTATGCCAGAGTTTTGCAAGAGTTGTGCGAGAGCTGTGCCAGAGTTGTGCCAGAGTTGTGCCGCAGTGGTGCCAGAGGTATGCCAGAGTTGCGCCGGAGTATTGCCAGAGTTGTGCCAGTGTTGTGTCAAAGTCTTGCTAGAGTTGTGCCAGAGTTGTGCCAGTGTTGTGCCAGAGTTGTGCCAGAGTTGTGCCAGAGTTGTGCCAGAGTTGTGCCAGAGTTGTGCCAGAGGTGTGCCACAGTTATGCCAGAGTTTTGCAAGAGTTGTGCGAGAGCTGTGCCAGAGTTGTGCCAGAGTTGCGCACGAGTTGTGCCATAGTTGTGCCAGAATTATGCCATAGTTGTGCCAGAGTTGTGCGAGAGTGGTGGTAGAGGTGTGCCAGAGTTGTGCCAGAGTTTTGCCAGGGTTCTGCCAGAGTTGTGCAATAGTTGTGCCAGAGTTGGGCAGAGTTCTGCTTGAGTTGTGCCAGAGTTGTGCTATAGTTGTGCCAGAGTTTTGGCAGAGTTGTTCCAGAGGTGTGCCATTGTTGTGCCCGAGTTGTGCCAGAGTTGTGCCAGAGTAGTTCCAAGGTTGTGCCAGAGTTGTGGCAGAGTTGTGCCAGGGTTGTGCCCGAGTTGTGCCAGAGGTGTGCCATTGTTGTGCCCGAGTTGTGCCAGAGTTGTGCCAGAGTTGTGCCGTAGTGGTGCGAGAGTTGTGCTAGAGTTGCGCCTAAGTTTTGCGAGAGTTGTGCGAGAGTTGTGCCAGAGTTGTGCTAGATGTGTGTCAGAGTTGTGCCAAAATTGTACCAGGGTTGTGCCAAAGCTGTGCCAGAGTTGTAATAGAGTTGTGTAAGATCTGTGCGAGAGTTTTCCCAAAGTTGTGCCAGAGGTTTGCCAGAGTGGTACCAGAGATGTGGCAGAGATGTTCCAGAGTTGTTCCAGAGTTGTGCCAGAGTTGTGCCATAGTTTTGCCAGTGGTGTGCCAGAGTTGAACCAGAGTTGTGCCACAGTTGTGCCAGAGATGTGCCAGAGATGTGCCAGAGTTGTGCCAGAGTTGTGCCAGAGTTGTGCCAGAGTTGTGCCATAGTTGTGACAGAGGTGTGCCAGAGTTGAGCCAGAGTTGTGCCAGAGTTGTGCCAGAAATGTGCCAAAGTTGTGCCAGAGTTGTGCCAGAGTTGTGCCAGAGTTTTTCCCGATTTGTGCCAGAGATGTGCCAGAGTTGTGCCAGAGGTTTCCTAGAGTTGTGCCAGAGTTTTGCTAGAGTTGTGCCAGAGTTGTGCCAGAGTTTTTCCCGATTTGTGCCAGAGATGTGCCAGAGTTGTGCCAGAGGTTTCCTAGAGTTGTGCCAGAGTTTTGCTAGAGTTGTGCCACGGTTGTGCCACAGTTGTGCCAGAGTTATGCTAGAGTTGTACCAAAGTTGTGCGAGAATTGTGCCAGATGTGTGCCATTGTTGTGCCCGAGTTGTGCCAGAGTTGTGCCAGAGCTGTTCCAGAGTTGTGCCAGGGTTGTGCCCTAGTTGCGCCAGAGGTGTGCCATTGTTGTGCCCGAGTTATGCAAGAGTTTTGCCAGAGTTGTGCCGTAGTGGTACGAGAGTTGTGCCAGAGGCGCGCAGGAGTTGTGCCAGAGTTGTGCGAGGATTGTGCCAGAGTTGTGCGCGAGTTGTGCCAGAGGCGTGCCAGAGTTGTGCCAGAGTTGTGCCGTAGTGGTACGAGAGTTGTGCCAGAGGCGCGCAGGAGTTGTGCCAGAGTTGTGCGAGGATTGTGCCAGAGTTGTGCGCGAGTTGTGCCAGAGGCGTGCCAGACTAATGCCAGAGTTGTGCCAGAGTTGTGCCAGAGCTGTGCTAGAGTTGTGCCAGAGCTGTGCCGGAGTTGTGCTATAGTTGTGCCAGAATTGTGCCAGAGTTGTGCCATAGTTGTGCCAGATTTGTGCCAGAGTTGTGCCTGAGGTGTTCCAGAGTTGTGCTTTAGTTGTGCCAGAGTTTTGCAAGATTTGTGCCAGAGTTGTGCCAATATTGTGCCAGAGTCGTGCCAAAGTTGTGCCAGAGTTGTGCCTCAGTTGTGCCAGAGATGTGCTACGGATGTGCCAGAGTTGTTCCAGAGTTGTGCCATAGTTGTGCCAGAGTTTTGTCATAGTTGTGCTAGAGTTGTGCTAGAGGTGTGTCAGAGCTGTGCCAAAATTGTACCAGGGTTGTGCCAGAGTTGTTCCAGAAGTGCGGCAGAGTTGTGCCAGAGTTTTGTCATAGTTGTGCTAGAGTTGTGCTAGAGGTGTGTCAGAGCTGTGCCAAAATTGTACCAGGGTTGTGCCAGAGTTGTTCCAGAAGTGCGGCAGAGTTGTGCTAGAGTTGTAATAGAGTTGTGTAAGATATGTGCCAGAATGTTCCCAAAGTTGTGCCAGAGTTTTGCCAGAGTTGTGCCTCAGTTGTGCCAGAGTTATGCCAATGTTGTTCCAGAGCTGTGCCAGAGTTGCGCCAGGGTTGTGCCAGAGTTGTGCCACAGTTGTGCCAGAGATGTGCTAGAGATGTGCCAGAGTTGTTCCTGAGTTGTGCCAGACTTGTCACAGAGTTGTACCAGAGTTGTGCCAGAGTTGTGCTAGAGGTTTGTCAGAGTTGTGCCAAAACTGTATCAGGAATGTGCGAGAGTTGTGCCAGAGTTGCGCCAGAGTTGTGCCAGAGTTGTAATAGAGTTGTGCCAGTGATGTGATAGAGTTTTGCCAGAGTGGTGCAAGAGATGTGCCATAGTTGTGCTCGAGTTGTGCCAGAGTTGTGGCAGAGGTGTGCCAGAATTGTGCCAGAGTTGTGCCAAAGTTGTGCCAGAGTTGTGCCAGAGTGGTGCCAGAATTGTGCCAGAGTTGTGGCAGAGGTGTGCCAGAATTGTGCCAGAGTTGTGCCAAAGTTGTGCCAGAGTTGTGCCAGAGTGGTGCCAGAATTGTGCCAATGTTGTGCAAGAGTTGTGCCAGAGTTGTGCCAGAGTTTTCCCAGATTTGTGCCAGAGTTGTTCCAGAGTTGTACCAGAGTTGTGTCAGAGTTGTGCAATAGATGTTCCAGAGTTGTGCTAATGTTGTGCCAGAGTTTTGCGAGCGTTGTGCCAGAGTTTTCTTAGTGTTGTGCCAGAGTTTTGTTAGATTCGTGCCAGAGTTGTATTGGAATCGTGCCATAGTTTTGCCAATATTGTGCCAGAGTCGTGCCAGAGTTGTGCCAGAGTTTTCTTAGTGTTGTGCCAGAGTTTTGTTAGATTCGTGCCAGAGTTGTATTGGAATCGTGCCATAGTTTTGCCAATATTGTGCCAGAGTCGTGCCAGAGTTGTGCCGGAGTTTTGCCAGTGTTGTGCCATGGTTGTGCCACAGTTGTGCCAGAGTTGTGCTAGAGTTGTGCCAGAGTCGAAACAGAGTTGTGCCAGATGTGTGTTGTGCCCGAGTTGTGCCAGAGTTGTGCAAGAGTTGTGGCAGGGTTGTGCAAGAGTTGTGCCAGAGTTGTGCCAGAGTTGTGCCAGAGTTGTGCCAGAGTTGTGCCAGATGTGTGTTGTGCCCGAGTTGTGCCAGAGTTGTGCAAGAGTTGTGGCAGGGTTGTGCAAGAGTTGTGCCAGAGTTGTGCCAGAGTTGTGCCAGAGTTGTGCCAGAGTTTTGCCAGGGGTGTGCCATAGTTGTGCCATAGTTGTGCCAGAGGTTTCCCAGGGTTGTGCCAGAGTTGTACCCCAGTTGTGCCAGAGTTGTGCAAGAGTTGTGCCAGAGTTGTGCCAGAGTTGTGTTAGAGTTGTACCACAGTTGTGCCAGAGTTGTGCCAGAGTTGTTCCAGAGGTGTGCCAGAGTTGTACCCCAGTTGTGCCAGAGTTGTGCCAGAGTTGTGACAGGGTCGTGCCAGAATTGTGCCAGAGTTGTGACAGAGTTTTGTTAGATTTGTACCACTTGTGCCAGAGTTGTGCCAGAGTTTTTCCAGAGGTGTGGCAGAGTTGTGCCAATGTTTTTCCAGAGTTGTGCAAGAGTTGTGCCAGGGTTGTGCCACAGTTGTGCCAGAGTTGTGCCAGAGTTTTTCCAGAGGTGTGGCAGAGTTGTGCCAATGTTTTTCCAGAGTTGTGCAAGAGTTGTGCCAGGGTTGTGCCACAGTTGTGCCAGAATTGTGCAAGAGTTGTGCCAGAGTTGTGCCAGAGGTGTTCCAGAGTTATGCCAGAGTTGCGTCATAGTTGTGCTAGAGTTGCCCCGGAGTTGTTCCAGAGTTGTGCCAGAACTGTGCAAGAGTTGTGCCAGAGTCGTGCCAGAGTTGGGCACAACTCTGGCAAAACTTTGGCACAACTCTGGCACAAATCTAGCACAACTCTGGCGCATATCTGGCACAAATCTGGCACAACTCTGGCTCAACTCTGGCACAACTCTGGAACAACTCTGCCACAACTCTGGCACAACCCTGGCACAACTCTGGGAAAACTCTGGCACAACATTGGCACAAATCTGGCACACCTCTGGCACAACCCTGGCACAACTCTGGCAATCCTCTGGCCCAACTCTGGCACAGTTCTGGCATAACTCTGGCACACTTCTGGCACAACTCTGGCACAACTCTTGCACAACACTAGCACAACCCTGGCCCAACCCTGGCACAGCTTTGGCACAACTATGGCACAAACATGGCTCAAATCTGGCACAATTCTGGTACAGTATTGGCATAACTGTGGCATGATTCCGGCAAAATTCTCGTACAAGTCTGGCACAACCCTGGCAAAACGATAGCAAAACTCTGGAAAAACTCTTGCGCAACTCTGGCACAACTCTAGCACAACTGTGGCACTTCTCTGGCACAGATATGGCAAAACTCTGGCACAACTCTGGCACAACCCTGGTACAACATTGGCACAACTCTGGCACAACTCCTTCGCAACTCTGGCACAACTCTGGCACAACTCTAGCACAACCCTGGTACAACTCAAGCACGTCTCTGGCACATCTCTGGCACAAGTCTGGCACAACTATGAAACAACTCTGGCACAACTCTGGCACGACTCTGGCACATCTCTGGCACAAGTCTGGCACAACTATGAAACAACTCTGGCACAACTCTGGCACAACTCTGCCACAATTCTGGCGCAACTCTGGCACAACTCTGGCACAACTGTGGAACAACTCTGGCAGGTTCTGGCACAATTTTGGCACTACTGTGGCACGATTCCGGCACAAGTCTGGCACAAAACGGGCACAACTCTGGTGCAACTCTAGCACAAATCGGACACAACCTTGGCACAACTCTGGCTCAACTCTTGCACAACCCTGGCACAACTCTGGCACAACTCTGGGACAACTCTGGCAGAACTTTGTAACAACTCTGGCACAACTCTGGCACAACTCTGGCACAACTCTGAAACACCTCTGGCACAACTTTGGCACACCTCTGGCACCACTCTGGCACAAAAGTGGCACAAATTTGGCACAACTCTGGCACAACAATAGCAAAACTCTGGCACAACTCTGGCACAACTCTGCCACAATTCTGGCGCAACTCTGGCACAACTCTGGCACAACTGTGGAACAACTCTGGCACGACTCTGGCACAATTCTGGCACTACTGTGGCACGATTCCGGCACAAGTCTGGCACAAAACGGGCACAACTCTGGTGCAACTCTAGCACAAATCGGACACAACCTTGGCACAACTCTGGCTCAACTCTTGCACAACCCTGGCACAACTCTGGCACAACTCTGGGACAACTCTGGCAGAACTTTGTTACAACTCTGGCACAACTCTGGCACAACTCTGGCACAACTCTGAAACACCTCTGGCACAACTTTGGCACACCTCTGGCACCACTCTGGCACAAAAGTGGCACAAATTTGGCACAACTCTGGCACAACAATAGCAAAACTCTGGCACAACTCTGGCACAACTCTGGCACAACTCTGGCACAACTCTGGCACAACTCTGGAA
>SZWC01000678.1:208230-220202 GCA_023375785.1 Penium margaritaceum | reverse complement strand
CAACTCTAGCACAACTCTGGCACAACTCTGGCACAACTATGGCACAACTCTGGCACAACACTGGCACAACTCTGGCACAACTCTGGCACACCTTTGGCACAACTCTGGCACAACTCTGGTACAACTCTGGCACATCTCTGGAAAAACCCTGGCACAACTCCGGACCAACTCTGGCACAAATCTGGCTCAACTCTAGCAAAACTCTGGCACAACTCTTTCAAAACTCTGGCACAACTTTGGCACATCTCTGGCACAACTCTGGCATATCTCTGGCACAACTCTGGCAAACCTGTGGCATAACTCTGGCACAACTCTTGCACAATATTGGCACAACTCTGGCATGATTCTGGCATAACTTTGGCACAACTCAGACACAATTCTAGCACAATTCTGGCACAACTCTGGCACAACTCTGGCTCAACTCTAGCACAAGTCTGGCACATCTCTGGCACAACTTTGGCTTAACTCTGGCACAAATCTGGCACAACTCTGGCACAACTCTGGCACAACCATGGCACAACTCTGGAAAAATTCTGGCACAACTTTTGCACAACTCTGGCAAAACTCTGGAACACCTCTGGCACAACACTTACAACACTCTGGCACAACCTTGGCACATCTCTGGCACAACTCTTGCACAACTTTGGCACAACTCTTGCACAACTCAGGCACAACTCTGGCATAACTCTGGCACAACCCTGGCTCAACTTTAGCACAACCCTGGCACAACCCTGGCACAACTCTGGCACAACTCTGGCACATTATTGGCATAACTGTGGCACGATTCCAGCACAATTCTGGCACAATTCTGGCACAACTCTGGCACAACCCTGGCACAACTCTGGCACAACTCTGGCACATTATTGGCATAACTGTGGCACGATTCCAGCACAATTCTGGCACAATTCTGGCACAACTCTGGCACAATTATAGCAAAACCCTGGCAGAACTCTGGTACAACTCTGGCACAACTGTAGCACAACTATGGCACACCTCTGGCACAAATATGGCACAACTCTGGCACAACTCTGGCACGAACCTGGTACAACTTTGGCAGAACTCTGGCACAACTCTCGCACAACTCTGGCACAACTCTGGCACAACTCTAGCACGACGCTGGCACAACTCAAGGTCGATTCTGGCACATCTCTGGCACAAGTCTGGCAAAACTATGAAACAACTCTGGCATAGCTTTGGCACAAATCTGGCACAACACTGGCCTAACTCTGGCACAAATCAGGGACAAATCTGGATAAAATGTGGAACAACTCTGGGACGACTCTGGCACAGTATTGGCACAACTGTAGCACGATTCTGGCACAGGTCTTGCACAAAACGGGCACAACTCTGGCACAACTCTAGCAAAAACCTGGCACAACTCTGGCACAACTCTGGCTTAACTTTAGCACAACTCTGGTACAACTCTGGAACAACTATGGCACTACTCTGGCACAACCCTGCCAAAACTCTGGCACAACTCTGGCACAACTCTGGTACCACTCTGGCACGCCTTTGGCACAACTCTTGCACAACTCTGGCACAACTCTGGCACAACTCTAGCACAACTCTGGCACAACTCTGGCACAACTCTAGCACAACTCTGGCACAACTCTGGCACAACTCTAGCACAACTCTGGCACAACTCTGGCACAACTCTAGCACAACTCTGGCACAACTCTGGCACAACTCTAGCACAACTCTGGCACAACTCTGGCACAACTCTAGCACAACTCTGGCACAACTCTGGCACAACTCTAGCACAACTCTGGCACAACTCTGGCACAACTCTAGCACAACTCTGGCACAACTCTGGCACAACTCTAGCACAACTCTGGCACAACTCTGGCACAACTCTAGCACAACTCTGGCACAACTCTGGCACAACTCTAGCACAACTCTGGCACAACTCTGGCACAACTCTAGCACAACTCTGGCACAACTCTGGCACAACTCTAGCACAACTCTGGCACAACTCTGGCACAACTCTAGCACAACTCTGGCACAACTCTGGCACAACTCTAGCACAACTCTGGCACAACTCTGGCACAACTCTAGCACAACTCTGGCACAACTCTGGCACAACTCTAGCACAACTCTGGCACAACTCTGGCACAACTCTAGCACAACTCTGGCACAACTCTGGCACAACTCTAGCACAACTCTGGCACAACTCTGGCACAACTCTAGCACAACTCTGGCACAACTCTGGCACAACTCTAGCACAACTCTGGCACATCTCTGGCACAACTCTGGCACGACTCTGGTACAACTCTGGCTCAACTCTAGCAGAACTACGGCACAACGCTGGCACCAATATGGCACATCTCTTGCAAAACCCTGGCATAACCCTGGCACAACTCTGGCACAACTATGGCACAAACATCGCACAAATCTGTCACAACTCTGGTACAATATTGGAAAAACTGTGGCACGATTCTAGCACAATTCTGGCACAAATCTGGCACAACTCTGGCCCAACTATAGCAAAACTCTGGCACATCTCTGGCACAACTCTAGCACAAATCTAGCACAACTTTGGCACACCTCTGGCACAACCTTGGCACAACTATGGCACAACTTTGGCACAACTCTGGCACAACCCTGGTACAACTTTGGCACAACTCTGGCACAACTCTTGCACAACTCATGCACAACAATGGCAAAACTCTAGCACAACCCTGGCACAACTCAAGTACGACTCTTGCACATCTCTTGCACAAGTCTGGCACAACCATGAAACAACTCTGGCACAACTCTGGCACAACTCTGGCACAACTCTGGCGCAACTCTGGCACAACTCTGGCACAACTCTGGCACAACTCTGGCGCAACTCTGGAACAACTCTGGCACAACTGTGGAACAACTCTGGCACAACTCTGGCACAATATCAGCACAACTGTGGCACAATTCTGACACAAGTCTGGCACAAAACGGGCACAACTCTGGCACAACTCTAGCACAAATCTGGCACAAGTCTGGCACAAATCTGGCACAACTCTAGTAGAACTCTGGCACAACTTTGTCACAACTATGGCACAACTCTGGCACAAGTCTGGCACAAAACGGGCACAACTCTGGCACAACTCTAGCACAAATCTGGCACAAGTCTGGCACAAATCTGGCACAACTCTAGTAGAACTCTGGCACAACTTTGTCACAACTATGGCACAACTCTGGCACAACCCTGACAGAACTCTGGCTCAACTCTGGCAAAACTCTGGCAAATCTCTGGCACAACACTGGCACATGTCTGGCACAACTCCGGCTCAACTTAGGAATATCTCTGGCACAACTCTAGCACAACTCTGGCACAACTCTTGCACAACCCTGGCACAACTCTGGCACGACTCTGGCATATCTCTGGCACAGCTCTGACACGATTCTGGCACGAATTTGGCACAAATCGGGCAGTACTCTGGCACAATTCTAGCACAAGTATGGCACAACTCTGGCATAACTCTGGGACAACTTTAGCACAACTATGGCACAGCTCTGGCACAACTATGGCACAACTCTGGCACAATTCTGGCACAACTCTGGCACATCCCTGGCACAACTCTGCCAAACCTCTGGCACAACACTGGCACAACACTAGCACACGTCTGGCACATCTCTGGCACAACTTTGGCACAACTCTGGCACAACTCTGGCACATCCCTGGCACAACTCTGCCAAACCTCTGGCACAACACTGGCACAACACTAGCACACGTCTGGCACATCTCTGGCACAACTTTGGCACAACTCTGGCACAAATCTGGCACAACTCTGGCACAACTCTGGCACTATTCTGGCACAACTCTGGCTCAGCTCTGGCACAACTCTGGCACAACTCTGGAACAACTCCGGCACAACCCTGGCACAACTCAGGAAAAATGCTGGCACAACATTGGCACAACTCTGGCACAAGTCTGGCACAACCCTTGCACATCTCTGGAACAACTCTGGCACAACTCTGGCACATCTCTGGCACAACTCTGGCACAACTTTGGCTCAACTCTGGCACAACTCTGGCACAACTTTGGTACAACTCTAGCATAACCCTGGCACAACTCAAGCACGACTCTGGCACATCTCTGGCACAAGTTTGGCACAACTATGAAACAACTCTGGCCCTACTCTGGCACAACAATGGCACAACTCTGGCGCAACTCTGGCACAACTCTGGCACAATTCTGGCACAAATCTGGCAACTCTGGCACAACTCTGGCATAACTGTGAAACAACTCTGGCACGAATCTGGCACAGCATTTGCACAACTGTGGCACGATTCCAGCACATGTCTGGCACAAAATTAGCACAACTCTATCACAACTCTAGCATAAATCTGGCGCAACTCTGGCACATCTCTGGCACAACTCTAGCACTAGTCTGGCCCAACTCTGGCACAACTATCACAAAACTCTGGCACAACCCTGGCACAAATCTGGCACAACTCTGGCACAACTCTGGCACAACTCTGGCACCACTCTAGCGTTGTGGCAAAGTTGTGCCAGAGTTGTGCCACAACTATGGAAGAACTTTTGTACAACTCTGGCAAAACTCTGGCACACTTCTGGCACAACTCTGGCACAACTCTGGCACAACTCTGGCATAACTCTGCCAAAACTGTGGCACAACTATGGCACAACTATAGCAGAACTCTGGCGCAACTCTGGCACAGCTCTAGCACAACTCCGTCACAAATCTGGAAAAACTCTGGCACAACTCTGGCACAACTGTGGAACAATTCTAACATGATGCTGGCACAATACTGGGAAAACTATGGCACGATTCCGGCACAATTCTGGCAGGAAACGGGCACAACTCTGGCACAACTCTAGCACAAATCTGGCACAACTCTGGCACAACTCTGGCATAACTCTAGCACAACTCTGGCACAACTCTGGCACAACTATGGCACAAATCTGGCACAACCCTGGCACAACTCTCGCACAACTCTGGCACAACTCTCGCACAACTCTGGCACAACTCTCGCACAACTCTGGCACAACTCTCGCACAACTCTGGCACAACTCTCGCACAACTCTGGCACAACTCTCGCACAACTCTGGCACAACTCTCGCACAACTCTGGCACAACTCTCGCACAACTCTGGCACAACTCTCGCACAACTCTGGCACAACTCTCGCACAACTCTGGCACAACTCTCGCACAACTCTGGCACAACTCTCGCACAACTCTGGCACAACTCTCGCACAACTCTGGCACAACTCTCGCACAACTCTGGCACAACTCTCGCACAACTCTGGCACAACTCTCGCACAACTCTGGCACAACTCTCGCACAACTCTGGCACAACTCTCGCACAACTCTGGCACAACTCTCGCACAACTCTGGCACAACTCTCGCACAACTCTGGCACAACTCTCGCACAACTCTGGCACAACTCTCGCACAACTCTGGCACAACTCTCGCACAACTCTGGCACAACTCTCGCACAACTCTGGCACAACTCTCGCACAACTCTGGCACAACTCTCGCACAACTCTGGCACAACTCTCGCACAACTCTGGCACAACTCTCGCACAACTCTGGCACAACTCTCGCACAACTCTGGCACAACTCTCGCACAACTCTGGCACAACTCTCGCACAACTCTGGCACAACTCTCGCACAACTCTGGCACAACTCTCGCACAACTCTGGCACAACTCTCGCACAACTCTGGCACAACTCTCGCACAACTCTGGCACAACTCTCGCACAACTCTGGCACAACTCTCGCACAACTCTGGCACAACTCTCGCACAACTCTGGCACAACTCTCGCACAACTCTGGCACAACTCTCGCACAACTCTGGCACAACTCTCGCACAACTCTGGCACAACTCTCGCACAACTCTGGCACAACTCTCGCACAACTCTGGCACAACTCTCGCACAACTCTGGCACAACTCTCGCACAACTCTGGCACAACTCTCGCACAACTCTGGCACAACTCTCGCACAACTCTGGCACAACTCTCGCACAACTCTGGCACAACTCTCGCACAACTCTGGCACAACTCTCGCACAACTCTGGCACAACTCTCGCACAACTCTGGCACAACTCTCGCACAACTCTGGCACAACTCTCGCACAACTCTGGCACAACTCTCGCACAACTCTGGCACAACTCTCGCACAACTCTGGCACAACTCTCGCACAACTCTGGCACAACTCTCGCACAACTCTGGCACAACTCTCGCACAACTCTGGCACAACTCTCGCACAACTCTGGCACAACTCTCGCACAACTCTGGCACAACTCTCGCACAACTCTGGCACAACTCTCGCACAACTCTGGCACAACTCTCGCACAACTCTGGCACAACTCTCGCACAACTCTGGCACAACTCTCGCACAACTCTGGCACAACTCTCGCACAACTCTGGCACAACTCTCGCACAACTCTGGCACAACTCTCGCACAACTCTGGCACAACTCTCGCACAACTCTGGCACAACTCTCGCACAACTCTGGCACAACTCTCGCACAACTCTGGCACAACTCTCGCACAACTCTGGCACAACTCTCGCACAACTCTGGCACAACTCTCGCACAACTCTGGCACAACTCTCGCACAACTCTGGCACAACTCTCGCACAACTCTGGCACAACTCTCGCACAACTCTGGCACAACTCTCGCACAACTCTGGCACAACTCTCGCACAACTCTGGCACAACTCTCGCACAACTCTGGCACAACTCTCGCACAACTCTGGCACAACTCTCGCACAACTCTGGCACAACTCTCGCACAACTCTGGCACAACTCTCGCACAACTCTGGCACAACTCTCGCACAACTCTGGCACAACTCTCGCACAACTCTGGCACAACTCTCGCACAACTCTGGCACAACTCTCGCACAACTCTGGCACAACTCTCGCACAACTCTGGCACAACTCTCGCACAACTCTGGCACAACTCTCGCACAACTCTGGCACAACTCTCGCACAACTCTGGCACAACTCTCGCACAACTCTGGCACAACTCTCGCACAACTCTGGCACAACTCTCGCACAACTCTGGCACAACTCTCGCACAACTCTGGCACAACTCTCGCACAACTCTGGCACAACTCTCGCACAACTCTGGCACAACTCTCGCACAACTCTGGCACAACTCTCGCACAACTCTGGCACAACTCTCGCACAACTCTGGCACAACTCTCGCACAACTCTGGCACAACTCTCGCACAACTCTGGCACAACTCTCGCACAACTCTGGCACAACTCTCGCACAACTCTGGCACAACTCTCGCACAACTCTGGCACAACTCTCGCACAACTCTGGCACAACTCTCGCACAACTCTGGCACAACTCTCGCACAACTCTGGCACAACTCTCGCACAACTCTGGCACAACTCTCGCACAACTCTGGCACAACTCTCGCACAACTCTGGCACAACTCTCGCACAACTCTGGCACAACTCTCGCACAACTCTGGCACAACTCTCGCACAACTCTGGCACAACTCTCGCACAACTCTGGCACAACTCTCGCACAACTCTGGCACAACTCTCGCACAACTCTGGCACAACTCTCGCACAACTCTGGCACAACTCTCGCACAACTCTGGCACAACTCTCGCACAACTCTGGCACAACTCTCGCACAACTCTGGCACAACTCTCGCACAACTCTGGCACAACTCTCGCACAACTCTGGCACAACTCTCGCACAACTCTGGCACAACTCTCGCACAACTCTGGCACAACTCTCGCACAACTCTGGCACAACTCTCGCACAACTCTGGCACAACTCTCGCACAACTCTGGCACAACTCTCGCACAACTCTGGCACAACTCTCGCACAACTCTGGCACAACTCTCGCACAACTCTGGCACAACTCTCGCACAACTCTGGCACAACTCTCGCACAACTCTGGCACAACTCTCGCACAACTCTGGCACAACTCTCGCACAACTCTGGCACAACTCTCGCACAACTCTGGCACAACTCTCGCACAACTCTGGCACAACTCTCGCACAACTCTGGCACAACTCTCGCACAACTCTGGCACAACTCTCGCACAACTCTGGCACAACTCTCGCACAACTCTGGCACAACTCTCGCACAACTCTGGCACAACTCTCGCACAACTCTGGCACAACTCTCGCACAACTCTGGCACAACTCTCGCACAACTCTGGCACAACTCTCGCACAACTCTGGCACAACTCTCGCACAACTCTGGCACAACTCTCGCACAACTCTGGCACAACTCTCGCACAACTCTGGCACAACTCTCGCACAACTCTGGCACAACTCTCGCACAACTCTGGCACAACTCTCGCACAACTCTGGCACAACTCTCGCACAACTCTGGCACAACTCTCGCACAACTCTGGCACAACTCTCGCACAACTCTGGCACAACTCTCGCACAACTCTGGCACAACTCTCGCACAACTCTGGCACAACTCTCGCACAACTCTGGCACAACTCTCGCACAACTCTGGCACAACTCTCGCACAACTCTGGCACAACTCTCGCACAACTCTGGCACAACTCTCGCACAACTCTGGCACAACTCTCGCACAACTCTGGCACAACTCTCGCACAACTCTGGCACAACTCTCGCACAACTCTGGCACAACTCTCGCACAACTCTGGCACAACTCTCGCACAACTCTGGCACAACTCTCGCACAACTCTGGCACAACTCTCGCACAACTCTGGCACAACTCTCGCACAACTCTGGCACAACTCTCGCACAACTCTGGCACAACTCTCGCACAACTCTGGCACAACTCTCGCACAACTCTGGCACAACTCTCGCACAACTCTGGCACAACTCTCGCACAACTCTGGCACAACTCTCGCACAACTCTGGCACAACTCTCGCACAACTCTGGCACAACTCTCGCACAACTCTGGCACAACTCTAGCACAAATCTGGCACAATACTGGCACAACTTTGGCACAACTCTGGCACAAATCTGGCACAACTCTGGCACAACTCTGGCACAACTCTGGCACAACTCTGGCACTTCTCTGGCACAACTCCGGTACAACTCTGGCACTATTGTTCTTCTATGCCCCATGGCCACTGCTATGGCTTGACGGACAGGTTGGGCATGCACTGCTCCCTTGGAGTAAGTCCCCCAAACCTTGTTCATGGTGCGAGTCCAAGCAAGACACCAGAAGTGTAGCGCAACGGATAGCATGTTGGATTTAGGGACAACAGGTAATGCGATCGAGCCTTGACGTGTGCAGGAGGTTTTTTGACCTTCCTGCACAGGGGGGGAGTTTCTTAGACATTCCTCCATGCATGAGAAGAGTGCGCTACTTGGCGGTCAGTGGATGCGCCAATTGACGGACTGGTGAGGTGGTGTGGAGTGACCATCCCAAAAGTGCCACTACCCACACACCTTAGAAGCCAGGCCTAGGACTATATGTACCAGGCTTGTTCCTCATTCTAATTACACAATCTGGCCTTAGATGCTCCTCACAGAGTTGTTCAACTAAGGAGCAGTATAAAGAAGACATTGGTTGGTCTAAGCCCCAGGAGTTAGTCTTTGACTAGCACCTCGCGCGAAAGTGACCAAGTGTTAAGTGGACACAGTTGCTAGGAAGTGATTGCCTAGGAACTGCTCAGTGTGGAACCGTGATCGTGAGGGTGATATCTTCTCCTAGCTGAAATGCTAGGAGCGGACGGCAGGTGCTATTGTGTCGGCCCTGTTTTCTAGTCCGTTTGCCTCAGGCCGGTTGATAAATGGTTATGGGCCCATGCTGACCAGTTGTAAGGTACGCTTTGCTCAACTCTGGTACGCTCTCTCCAGGTGCGCACGCCGGCTCCATCAGTTCCTTCAGCTCCATCAGCTTTATCAGCTCCAACGGCTTGGTCTACACTCAGCACACAGGGACCAAGGACAAGCTCTGCCCTTGGAGGCACGACCCTTGTGTCCCAACCAGGACAAGCTCTGCCCTTGGTGGCAAGACCCTGGGTGTGTTGGTGTAGATATCTTCTCTGTGTGTATGTGAACATTGTCTGGAGGGGTAAGCAACGGATCTGCATCCTAAAATCGGTAGCAGACATCAGCTAACATCAGCCTACATCGGCCTCAATGCAGCAGAGATGTGGGAAGCAGATAAGGGCAACAAAAATGGTTGACCCATCAGGAGGAGTGGGGGCTGCCGCAGGGCAGTCCTCAAACTCAATGGTGGCTACCACAGGGCAGACCAGTGGAGCAAATGTGAGTGTTACGTCACTGCCGCAAGGTCTTGGACCCTTGGGAGGAATCCCCATTTTCGAGGGGATTGACTTCCCCCTTTGGAGATGGCAGTTCAAGCTGGCGATTAAAGTGCGCGGCTTCATCAAGCTACTGAAAGGAGAGGAGCAGGTTCCCGCGGAAGGCACATCCGAGCATGAGACATGGATGGATCGAAATGATATTTTCATGTCATTTCTCAGCAATGCGATAGCCAAGATATATGTTCCCATCATTGCCGGGTACACGCTGGCTTCCGAAGCTTATGACAAGCTCAAGCGCATGCACCAATCCACCTCCCTCGTGAACAGATTATTCATCCTACAACGGCTGATCAGCATGTGGGTGAATGAGGGCAAATCAATCCCCGATTTCCTACAGGAGTTTGAAGGACTCCTTGGCGAAGCTCGCAAGATGAACTGGGACCTTGACGAGAACATGCAAGCCATGATCCTCCTCATGGCGCTACCGTAGAGCTGGAGCCCAATGATCACTGTCATGGGTGGCTGGAAGGAGGATGACCTGACATACACGACAGTGTCTGAGTATGTGCAAAACGAGGCCATGCGCCGCAGCGGAAGTGAGGCTAACTTCTCAGCCTATGCCGTATGCTACGGTGGCCACGGGAGCAAAGGGTCAGTCTCTGGTCAGAAAGGCGGCAGCGGAAGCGGTGGTGGAGGAGGAAACAATGGCGGCAAGGCTCCCAAGCGACAGGGTAACTGCCACAACTGCGGCAAACCTGGGCACTGGGCAAGAGAGTGCAGGTCGCCAAAGAAGGAAGTCGGCAGAAGCGGTGGGAACAAAGGCAGCAAAAAGGGTGGCAAAGAAGCCACCAACATGATGGCACAAAGCACGCCTCTAGCAAAAGGAGCGGCGCTGCTCAGGTGAGGAGCTTTTGGGCTTGACTCCGACACCGATCATCACTCTAGCAACGACCAGGCTGGATTTGTCTCCATCGGCCCCACCAATCGGCGGTTCAGATGCGCAAACGGTAGCGTCGTGAACGCAAAGGGCGTGGGCGACAAGCTAATGAGTATCAGCCTCAATGGTGCAGAGAAGGATCTACGGCTACGTGACGTGGTCTACATGCCCTCCTTTGCGGCAAACCTTCTGTTCGTGTAAAAAATAATGGACAACGACATGACGGTGGTGTTCACGCAGAAGAAGGCGGTCATCGCGAGGAACGATGACAACAAGGTCCGCTACGCCAACAAAGATGTCGTGGCACAGGTTCCACGGGTTGACGGACNCTATCTCGTCAACCTGACTCCTGCGGCTGCTCTGGGCAGGCGCGGAAAGAAGAAGGGAAAGCAACAGATGACGCCACAAGACGTTTGGTCAGGGAAGAAGCCGGACGCATCACACCTGAAAGTATTTGGCTGCACTGCATGGGCAAAGATCCAGGCGTGTGAGGGTGTCGGCAAGCTGGATGCAAGAGCGCGAAAGTGCGTTATGGTGGGCTATGAGACGGCCCACAAGACCTACCGCCTGTGGGACCTGGCAGGAAGAAGACTCATCACCAGCCGGGATGTAACCTTTGATGAAAGGAAACCAGGCAAGGAAGAGATGCTTGATCCCACGCAAGCTCCAAAACAGGGAGAGTGGTTGGTACTGCTGGAGTCAGGAGATCAAGCTCCCGAAAACTGGCAAGTGGTGCCGGTACAGCAGGCCGTGAAGAACAGTGGTGTGGCAGGGAGAGCGGCTGCGCAGGCTGACGCAGCGGCGAGCTCCGACACTGAGTCGGAGACGTCCGAGGCCTCTGAAAACAGCTCGGAGGCC
>SZWC01000678.1:179866-207723 GCA_023375785.1 Penium margaritaceum | reverse complement strand
ATGAGTATCAGCCTCAATGGTGCAGAGAAGGATCTACGGCTACGTGACGTGGTCTACATGCCCTCCTTTGCGGCAAACCTTCTGTTCGTGTAAAAAATAATGGACAACGACATGACGGTGGTGTTCACGCAGAAGAAGGCGGTCATCGCGAGGAACGATGACAACAAGGTCCGCTACGCCAACAAAGATGTCGTGGCACAGGTTCCACGGGTTGACGGACTCTACGTACTGCAGACAACGGCAGCAAAGAGCTCGGAAAAGGAGGGTCATGCGGGTGCAGCGGAGGCAGTGATCTCGACACCGACGCAGGAGAGCACACCAATGAAAACTGAAAAACCATCCTGTGCCGCAAAAGACAAAGACGCTGATCTGTGGCATAGACGCTTTGGGCATGTTGCAAAGAGCACGCTCCAAGTCATCCAGCAACAACAGCTGGTCTGTGGCATGGATGGTTGCAAGAAGGATGTGGTTGGGTGTGGCAGCCTGTGTGAACCTTGCCTCCAAGGCAAGACCAAGCGAACTCGCTTTGAGCGCAATGGTCGCCGTGCAGAATCAGCCCTTGACCTGATTCACACCGACGTGTGCGGACCCTTTTGCACGGCGTCAAATGGTGGTAGCAAGTGTTTTCTGACCTTCATAGACGACCACAGTCGCAAGGTGTGGATCTTCTTCCTCAAAGCAAAGGGAGAGGTTAGAGAAAAGTTGCAGGATTTTGTCGCCATGGTGGAGCGGCAGACCGGAAAGAAAGTCAAAGCGATGCGAAGCGACAACGGCAGAGAGTATGAGGCATGCAAGGGCTGGTTGCGTCAACATGGGATCAACCACCAGCCTACAACGCCTTACACACCACAGAGCAATGGTATTGCCGAACGGATGAATCAGACCATCCTCGGCATGGTGCGTAGCATGCTCTTTGATGCAAAGCTTCCACCGCGGTTCTGGGCAGAAGCGTCAAGAACGTCATGCTATCTCGTCAACCTGACTCCTGCGGCTGCTCTGGGCAGGCGCGGAAAGAAGAAGGGAAAGCAACAGATGACGCCACAAGACGTTTGGTCAGGGAAGAAGCCGGACGCATCACACCTGAAAGTATTTGGCTGCACTGCATGGGCAAAGATCCAGGCGNGTGAGGGTGTCGGCAAGCTGGATGCAAGAGCGCGAAAGTGCGTTATGGTGGGCTATGAGACGGCCCACAAGACCTACCGCCTGTGGGACCTGGCAGGAAGAAGACTCATCACCAGCCGGGATGTAACCTTTGATGAAAGGAAACCAGGCAAGGAAGAGATGCTTGATCCCACGCAAGCTCCAAAACAGGGAGAGTGGTTGGTACTGCTGGAGTCAGGAGATCAAGCTCCCGAAAACTGGCAAGTGGTGCCGGTACAGCAGGCCGTGAAGAACAGTGGTGTGGCAGGGAGAGCGGCTGCGCAGGCTGACGCAGCGGCGAGCTCCGACACTGAGTCGGAGACGTCCGAGGCCTCTGAAAACAGCTCGGAGGCCTGTGGCTCTTCAAAAGAAGAAAACTTAACTTTAGGAAAGCCAGCAGCACAGGAGCAACAGCATTGTGAAGATCCACCAGCAATGCAACGTCGCAGCACACGACAAAGAAAACAAACTCCAAAGTACGACGGTGACATCGGAAGCTGGACTGGACTGAGCTGGTCCTGCTTGGCTCAGGGAGAGCCGCTCACTATGGCTGAGGCGCTGGCAAGGCCCGATGCGGCCAAGTGGAAGGAGGCGGTGGACAGCGAGCTCGCGTCCATCGAAGAAAATGGCACATGGGTGCTGGTGGAAAGACCCGCTAACGCTCATGTGGTGGGCTCAAAGTGGATGCTCAGGTTGAAGCGGAAGCAAGATGATAGCATCGACAAGTACAAGGCAAGGGTTGTGGGAAAATGATTCTCACAGCGTGCAGGGTCTGAGTACGATGAGACCTTCGCACCGGCTGTCACGTTTGCCTCAATCAGGTCCCTGCTTGCCGTCGCTGCTGCCAAAGACCTTGAGATCCACCAGATGGATGTGAAGACAGCTTTCCTTTATGGGAACCTCGACAAGGAGGTGCTAATGGAGGTACCTGAAGGTGTCAAAGCACCCGAGGGTAAGGTGTGCAAGCTGGTGAAGGCGTTGTACGGGCTGAAATAGGCCCCACGGATCTGGTACAAGGAGATGGACAGCTTCATGGCTGAGATCGCCTTTGCACATTGCAAGAATGACCCCAGCGTCTATGTGCGAGTGGACGAACGTGGCTTGCTGCTCGTGGCGTTGTACGTGGACGATCTCATCATATGTTCTTCCTCGTAGGAGGCCCTTACGGACCTGAAGAAGAATTTGGCCAGCAAGTTTAAGATGAAGGATATGGGACCTCTCGAGTACTACCTCGGGATTGCTGTTCACCGCAACCGGAAAGCAGGCACCATCGAGCTGAACCAGACAAAGTACATCATGGACGTCTTGAAGCGCTACAACATGGAGGACTGCAAACCCGTCACTACCCCCATGCCCTCCGACTGCAAGCTCTCCTCCTCCATGTCACCAAGCAACGAGGCAGACCGGCGGGAGATGCAAAACATTCCATAGCACTCCGCCGTTGGGAGCCTCATGTACGCGATGGTGGGAACGCGACCTGATATTGCTTATGCACTGGGTTAGATGAGCAGGTTTGTGGCCAACCCTGGGCCAGAACATTGGCAAGTGGTGAAGCGGATTTTTTGCTACCTCAAAAAGACTCGGCACATTGGACTTCGGTTTGGAGGTCTAGAAGGATCAGACTTGCTGCGACTGACATGCTACACTGACGCGGATTGGGGAGGACGGATTGATGACAGGAAGTCAACCTCATGGTTTGTCTGCCTTCTCAACGGTGGTGCGGTCTCGTGGGCAAGCAGGTGGCAGGACTGCGTCTCACTTTTTATTGCTGAGGCGGAGTACATTGCACTCTCCAAAGTGTGCAAGAAAACACAGTGGCTTCGCAGTTTGCTTGATGAGATCAAAGCACCACAAGAGGAAGCAACCATCATCCGTATCGACAACCAAAGTGCCATTGCTATGGTAGAGGACGACATGATCTCCCGGCGTACAAAGCACATTGATATTCGGTACCACTACTCACGTGACCTTGTCGCCAAGGGTGTCGTGGAACTGGAGCACGTCGCAACCAAGAAAATGCTTGCAAACTTCTTGACAAAGCTGCTAGACAGCAACTTGCATGTTGCAGGTGCTCGAGGAGTTGGCATGGTGGATGCAAGAGATGAGGACTAAAGATCGAGAAACTTGACATGCACAAAGACAACCTAGAGCTACAGGTTCATGCCGAAGAAAACTACCACAACAGGTGGCCTAAGGTGCAAGGGAGATTGTTGTTCTTCTATGCCCCATGGCCACTGCTATGGCTTGACGGACAGGTTGGGCATGCATTGCTCCCTTGGAGTAAGTCCCCCAAACCTTGTTCGTGGTGCGAGTCCAAGCAAGACACCAGAAGTGTAGCGCAACGGATAGCAGGTTGGATTTAGGGACAACAGGTAATGTGATCGAGCCTTGATGTGTGCAGGAGGTTTTTTGACCTTCCTGTATAGGGGGGAAGTTTCTTAGACATTCCTCCACGCATGAGAAGAGTGCGCCACTTGGCAGTCAGTGGATGCGCCAATTGGCGGACTGGTGAGGTGGTGTGGAGTGACCACCCCAAAAGTGCCACTACCCACACACCATAGAAGCCAGGCCTAGGACTATATGTACCAGGCTCATTCCTCATTCTAATTACACAATCTGGCCTTAGATGCTCCTCACAGAGTAATCAAACTAAGGAACAGTATAAAGAAGACATTGGTTGGTCTAAGCCCCAGGAGTTAGTCTTTGACTAGCACCTCACGCGAAAGTGACCAAGTGTTAAGTGGACACAGTTGCTAGCAAGTGATTGCCTAGGAACTACTCAGTGTGGAACCGTGATCGTGAGAGTGATATCTTCTCCTAGCTGCAATGCTAGGAGCGGACGGCAGGTGCTATTGTGTCGGCCCTGTTTTCTAGTCCGTTTGCCTCAGGCCGGTTGACAGGCACGACTTTGGAGCAACTCGGGCACAACTCTGGCACAACCCTGGTACAAATTTGGTACAACTTTGACACAAATCTAGCACAACTCTGGCACAACTCTGGCACAACTCTGGTACACTTCTGGATAACTCAGGAACAATTCTGGCACATCTCTGGCACATCTCTGGCACAACTCTGGCACAATTCTTGCACAACTCTGGCACCACTCTGGCACAACTTTGGTACAACTCTGGCAAAACTCTGGCACATCTCTGGCAGAAATCTAGCACAGCTCTGGCACTTCTATGGCACAACTCTGTCTTATCGCTGGCACTGCTCTTGCACAACTCTGGCACAACACAGGCACAACTCAAACTCAACTCTGGCACAACTATGGCACAACTATGGCACAACTCTAGCACAACTCTGGCACAACTCTGGCACAACTCTGGCACAACTTCGGCACAAATCTGGCACAACTCTGGCTCCACTATGGCACAACTCTGGCAGAACTCTGGCACAACTCTGGCATTACTCTGGCAAAACTCTGGTACAACCCTTGCACATTTACGGCACAACTACGGCACAATCCTGGCACAACTCTGGAACAACTCTGGTACAACTCTGGCACACCTCTGGCACAATCCTGGTACAACTTTGGCACAACTCTGGCACAACTCTGGCACAACTCTAGCACAACTATGGCACAACTCTGGCACAACTATGGAACAATTCTGGCACAACTCCGGCACAACTCTGGCACAACTCTGGCACAAATCTGGCACATCTCTGTCACAACCCTGGCACAGCTCTGGAAAAACTCTGGCAGAACTAAAGCACAACTCTTGCACATCTCTGGCACAACTCTGGCACAACCTAGGTACAACTTTGGCACAACTCTGGCACAACTCTGGCACAACTCTAGCACAACTATGGCACAACTCTGGCACAACTATGGAACAATTCTGGAACAACTCCGGCACAACTCTGGAACGACTCTGGCACAAATCTGGCACATCTCTGTTACAACCCTGGCAAAGCTCTGGAAAAACTCTGGCAGAACTAAAGCACAACTCTTGCACATCTCTGGCACAACTCTGGCACAACCTAGTTACAACTTTGGCACAACTCTGGCACAACTCTGGCACAACGTTAGCACAACTCTGGCACAAAACTGGCACAACTCTGGCACGACTCTGGCAATAGTATGGCACAACTATGGAACAACTCTGGCACAACTCTGGAACAACTCTGGCACAACTTTCGCGCAACTCTGGCAGAACTCACGCACAGATTTGGCACAATCCTGGCACAAATCTGGCAAAACTCTGGCACAACTGTGGAACAACTCTGGCACCACTCTGGCACAATAACTGCACAACTATGGCACGGTTTCGGAATAATTCTGGCACAAATCGGGCACAACTCTAGCTCAACTGTAGCACAAATCTGGCACAACTCTGGCACAACTCTGGCACAACTCTAGCACAACTTTTGCACAACTCTGGCACATCTCTGGCACAATTCTGGCGCCACTTTGGCACAACTGTGGTACAACTCTGGCACATCTCTGCTCGACAATAGCACAACTCTGGCACAACTCTGGCACAACTCTAGAACAACTCTGGCACATCTCTGGCACAACTCTGGCACAACTCTGGCACAAGATTGGCACAACTGTGGCTTGATTGTGGCACAACTTTGGCACAAATCTGGCACATTTCTGGCACAGCTCTGGCACAACTCAGGCACAGCTCTGAAACAACCATGATACAACATTGGCACAACCCTGACACAACTCTAGCACAACTCTGCCACAACTCTGGCTAATTCTGGCACAACTCTGGCACAACTGTGGCACAACTCTGGCACATCTCTGCTCGACAATAGCACAACTCTGGCACAACTCTGGCACAACTCTAGCACAACTCTGGCACATCTCTGGCACAACTCTGGCACAACTCTGGCACAAGATTGGCACAACTGTGGCTTGATTGTGGCACAACTTTGGCACAAATCTGGCACATTTCTGGCACAGCTCTGGCACAACTCAGGCACAGCTCTGAAACAACCATGATACAACATTGGCACAACCCTGACACAACTCTAGCACAACTCTGCCACAACTCTGGCTAATTCTGGCACAACTCTGGCACAACTGTGGCACAACTCTGGCACATCTCTGGCAGAACTCTTGCACAACTCTTGTACAACTCTGGCACAACTCTGGCACAACTCTGGCACAACTCTAGCACAACTATGGCACAACTCTGGCACAACTATGGAACAATTCTGGAACAACTCCGGCACAACTCTGGAACGACTCTGGCACAAATCTGGCACATCTCTGTTACAACCCTGGCAAAGCTCTGGAAAAACTCTGGCAGAACTAAAGCACAACTCTTGCNCTGGCTCAACTTTGGCACATTTCTGGCCCCACTTTTTGCACAACCCCGGGACAACTCTGGCAGACTTTAGCACAACACTGGCACAACTCTGGGACACGTTTGGCACAACTCTGGCACAAATCTGACACAACTCTGGTACATCTCTGGCAGAACTCGTATACAACTCTGGCAAAACTCTGGCGCAACTCAGGCACAACTCTGGCATAACTCTGGCACAACTTTGGCACAACTCTGGAACAACTCTGACACATCTCTGGCACATCTCTGGCACAAGTATGGCACAGTTCTGGCACAACTCTGGCACAACTCTGGCACAACTCCGGCATGAATCTGGCACATCTCAGGCACATTTCTGGTCCAACTCTAGCAAAACTCTGGCAGAACTCTGGCACAACTCTGGCACATCTCTGGCACAACTCTGGCAAAACTCTGGCACAAATCTGGCACAACTCTAGCACGACTTTGGCACAAATCTGGCACAACTGTGGCACAACTCTGGCACATCTCTGGCACATCTCTGGCACATCTCTGGCACATCTCTGGCACATCTCTGGCACATCTCTGGCACATCTCTGGCACATCTCTGGCACATCTCTGGCACATCTCTGGCACATCTCTGGCACATCTCTGGCACATCTCTGGCACATCTCTGGCACATCTCTGGCACATCTCTGGCACATCTCTGGCACATCTCTGGCACATCTCTGGCACATCTCTGGCACATCTCTGGCACATCTCTGGCACATCTCTGGCACATCTCTGGCACATCTCTGGCACATCTCTGGCACATCTCTGGCACATCTCTGGCACATCTCTGGCACATCTCTGGCACATCTCTGGCACATCTCTGGCACATCTCTGGCACATCTCTGGCACATCTCTGGCACATCTCTGGCACATCTCTGGCACATCTCTGGCACATCTCTGGCACATCTCTGGCACATCTCTGGCACATCTCTGGCACATCTCTGGCACATCTCTGGCACATCTCTGGCACATCTCTGGCACATCTCTGGCACATCTCTGGCACATCTCTGGCACATCTCTGGCACATCTCTGGCACATCTCTGGCACATCTCTGGCACATCTCTGGCACATCTCTGGCACATCTCTGGCACATCTCTGGCACATCTCTGGCACATCTCTGGCACATCTCTGGCACATCTCTGGCACATCTCTGGCACATCTCTGGCACATCTCTGGCACATCTCTGGCACATCTCTGGCACATCTCTGGCACATCTCTGGCACATCTCTGGCACATCTCTGGCACATCTCTGGCACATCTCTGGCACATCTCTGGCACATCTCTGGCACATCTCTGGCACATCTCTGGCACATCTCTGGCACAACTCTGGCACAACTCCGGCACAACTCTGGAACGACTCTGGCACAAATCTGGCACATCTCTGTTACAACCCTGGCAAAGCTCTGGAAAAACTCTGGCAGAACTAAAGCACAACTCTTGCACATCTCTGGCACAACTCTGGCGCAACCTAGGTACAACTTTGGCACAACTCTGGCACAACTCTGGCACAACGTTAGCACAACTCTGGCACAACACTGGCACAACTCTGGCACGACTCTGGCAATAGTATGGCACAACTATGGAACAACTCTGGCACAACTCTGGAACAACTCTGGCACAACTTTCGCGCAACTCTGGCAGAACTCACGCACAGCTTTGGCACAATCCTGGCACAAATCTGGCAAAACTCTGGCACAACTGTGGAACAACTCTGGCACCACTCTGGCACAATAACTGCACAACTATGGCACGGTTTTGGAATAATTCTGGCACAAATCGGGCACAACTCTAGCTCAACTGTAGCACAAATCTGGCACAACTCTGGCACAACTCTGGCACAACTCTAGCACAACTTTTGCACAACTCTGGCACATCTCTGAAACAATTCTGGCGCCACTTTGGCACAACTGTGGTACAACTCTGGCACATCTCTGCTCGACAATAGCACAACTCTGGCACAACTCTGGCACAACTCTAGAACAACTCTGGCACATCTCTGGCACAACTCTGGCACAACTCTAGCACGACTTTGGCACAACTCTGGCACAACTGTGGCACAACTCTGGCACCACTCTGGCACAATAACTGCACAACTATGGCACGGTTTTGGAATAATTCTGGCACAAATCGGGCACAACTCTAGCTCAACTGTAGCACAAATCTGGCACAACTCTGGCACGACTCTGGCACAACTCTGGCACAACTGTGGCACAACTCTGGCACCACTCTGGCACAATAACTGCACAACTATGGCACGGTTTTGGAATAATTCTGGCACAAATCGGGCACAACTCTAGCTCAACTGTAGCACAAATCTGGCACAACTCTGGCACGACTCTGGCACAACTCTGGCACAACTGTGGCACAACTCTGGCACCACTCTGGCACAATAACTGCACAACTATGGCACGGTTTTGGAATAATTCTGGCACAAATCGGGCACAACTCTAGCTCAACTGTAGCACAAATCTGGCACAACTCTGGCACGACTCTGGCACAACTCTGGCACAACTGTGGCACAACTCTGGCACCACTCTGGCACAATAACTGCACAACTATGGCACGGTTTTGGAATAATTCTGGCACAAATCGGGCACAACTCTAGCTCAACTGTAGCACAAATCTGGCACAACTCTGGCACGACTCTGGCACAACTCTGGCACAACTGTGGCACAACTCTGGCACCACTCTGGCACAATAACTGCACAACTATGGCACGGTTTTGGAATAATTCTGGCACAAATCGGGCACAACTCTAGCTCAACTGTAGCACAAATCTGGCACAACTCTGGCACGACTCTGGCACAACTCTGGCACAACTGTGGCACAACTCTGGCACCACTCTGGCACAATAACTGCACAACTATGGCACGGTTTTGGAATAATTCTGGCACAAATCGGGCACAACTCTAGCTCAACTGTAGCACAAATCTGGCACAACTCTGGCACGACTCTGGCACAACTCTGGCACAACTGTGGCACAACTCTGGCACCACTCTGGCACAATAACTGCACAACTATGGCACGGTTTTGGAATAATTCTGGCACAAATCGGGCACAACTCTAGCTCAACTGTAGCACAAATCTGGCACAACTCTGGCACGACTCTGGCACAACTCTGGCACAACTGTGGCACAACTCTGGCACCACTCTGGCACAATAACTGCACAACTATGGCACGGTTTTGGAATAATTCTGGCACAAATCGGGCACAACTCTAGCTCAACTGTAGCACAAATCTGGCACAACTCTGGCACGACTCTGGCACAACTCTGGCACAACTGTGGCACAACTCTGGCACCACTCTGGCACAATAACTGCACAACTATGGCACGGTTTTGGAATAATTCTGGCACAAATCGGGCACAACTCTAGCTCAACTGTAGCACAAATCTGGCACAACTCTGGCACGACTCTGGCACAACTCTGGCACAACTGTGGCACAACTCTGGCACCACTCTGGCACAATAACTGCACAACTATGGCACGGTTTTGGAATAATTCTGGCACAAATCGGGCACAACTCTAGCTCAACTGTAGCACAAATCTGGCACAACTCTGGCACGACTCTGGCACAACTCTGGCACAACTGTGGCACAACTCTGGCACAACTCTGGCACAACTCTGGCAGAACTCTGGCACAACTCTGGCACATCTCTGGCACAACTCTGGCAAAACTCTGGCACAAATCTGGCACAACTCTAGCACGACTTTGGCACAAATCTGGCACAACTGTGGCACAACTCTGGCACAACTCAGGCACAACTCTAGCACAACTCTGGCATAACTGTGGCACAAAACTAGAAAAACTCTAGCACAACTATGGCACAACTCTGGCACAACTATGGCACAACTCAGGCACAACTCTGGCACAACTCTGGAACAACTCTGGCAAAACTCTGGCACACCTCTGGGACAAGTCTTGCACAACTTTGGCACAACCATGGCACAACTGTGGCACAACTCCGGCACAACTCTGGCAGGCCTCTGGCACAACTCTAGCACAACCCTAGCACAACCCTGGTACAACTCTGGCACAACTATGGCACAAATCTGGCACAAATCTGGGACATCTCTGGTACAATATTGGCAAAACTGTGGCGCGATTCCCGCACAACTCTGGCACTACTTTGGCACAACTATGGCTCAACTCTGGCACAACTATGGCACAATTCTGGCACAACTCTGGCAAAACTCTGGCAGGACTCTGGCACAACCCTAGCACAACTCTAGAAAAACTCTGGCACAACTCTGGCACACCTTTAGCACAGCTCTGGTTCAACTCTAGCACAGCTCTGGTTCAAGTCTGGCACAATTCTGGCACAACTCTGGCACAACTCTGGCAGGACTCTGGCACAAATCTGGCACATTTCTGTTACAACTCTGGAAAAGCTCTGGCACAACTCTGGCACAATTCTGGCACAACTCTGGCACAACTCTGGCAGGACTCTGGCACAAATCTGGCACATTTCTGTTACAACTCTGGAAAAGCTCTGGCACAACTCTGGCAGAACTATAGCATGACTCTAGCACAACCTAGGTACATCTTCGGCAAAACTCTGGCACGACTCTGCCATATCTCTGGAACAACTATAGCACAAGTCTGGCACAACACTGGCACAACTCTTCCACAATTCTGGCACATCTCTGGCATAATTCTGGCACAACTATGCTACAACTCTGGCACAACTCTTGCACAACTCTGGCACAACTCTGGCACAACTCTAGCACAACTCTGGCACAACTCTGGTACAACTCTGGCACAACTCTGGCACAAGACTGGCACAACTATAGCACGGTTCCGGCAGAAGTCTGGCACAAATCGGGCACAACTCTGGCACAACTCTGGCACAAATCTGGCACAACTCTGGCACAACTCTGGCACAATTCTAACACAACTTTTGCAAAACTCTGGCACAACTCTCGCACAACTCTGGCACGACTCTGGCACAACTCTGGCAAAATTCTTGCACAACTCTGGCACAACTCTGGCACAATTCTAACACAACTTTTGCAAAACTCTGGCACAACTCTCGCACAACTCTGGCACGACTCTGGCACAACTCTGGCAAAATTCTTGCACAACTCTGGCACAACTCAGGCACGACTCTGGCACAACCTAGGTACAACTTTGGCACAACTCTTGCATAATTCTGGCACAACTCTGGCACAACTATAGCACAACTCTGGCACAACACTGGCACAGCTCTGGCACGACTCTGGCACAAGTCTGAAACAACTATGGCACAACTCTGGAAAAACTCTGGAGCAACTCTGGCACAACTTTCGCGCAACTCTGGCACAACTCACGCACAACTCTGGCACAACCCTGGCACAACTCTGGCACAACTCTAGCACAACTGTGGAACATCTCTGGCACGACTCTGGCACAAAAATTGCACAACTATGGCATGGTTCCGGCATAAGTCTGGCACAAATCGGGCACAACCCTGGCACAACTGTAGCTCAAATCTGGCACAATTCTGGCACAACTCTGGCACAACTTTTGCACAACTCTGGCACATCTCTGGCACAATCCTGGCACGACTCTGGCACAACTCTGGCACAACTCTGGCACATCTTTGGCACGACAATGGCACAACTCTGGCACAACTCTGGCACAACTCTAGCACATCTCAGGCACATCTCTGGCAAAACTCTGGCACATCTCTGGGACAACACTGGCACAACTCTGGCACAACACTGGCACAACTCTGGCACAACTCTGGTACAACTCTGGCTTAAGTCTGGCAAAACTCTGGCACAGCTCTGGCACAACCCTGGTACAACTTTGGCATAACTCTCACACAACTCCAGCACAACTCTAGCACAACTCTGGTACAACTCTGGAACAACTCTGGGACAACTCTGGCACAACTCTGGCTCAACTTTAAGAACTCTGGCACAACTCTTGCACAACTCAGGCACAACTCTAGCAAAGCTCTGGCACAACTTTGGCACATTTCTGGCCCCACTTCTGGCACAACCCTGGCACAACTCTGGCTCAACTTTAAGAACTCTGGCACAACTCTTGCACAACTCAGGCACAACTCTAGCAAAGCTCTGGCACAACTTTGGCACATTTCTGGCCCCACTTCTGGCAGAACCCTGGCACAACTCTGGCAGACTTTGGCACAAACGCTGGCACAACTCTGGCACAACTCTGGCACAAGTCTGGCACAGCTCTGGCACAACTCTGAAACATATCTGGCACATCTCTGGCAGAACTCGTGTACAACTCTGGAAAAACTCTGGCGCAACTCTGGCACAACTCTGGCACAACCCTTGTACAATTGTGGCACAACTCTGTCACAACTCTAGCAGAACTCTGGCACAACTCTGGCATAACTCTGGCACAACTCTGGCACAACTCTGGAACAACTCTGACACATCTCTGGCACATCTCTGGCACAACTCTGTCACAACTCTAGCAGAACTCTGGCACAACTCTGGCATAACTCTGGCACAACTCTGGCACAACTCTGGAACAACTCTGACACATCTCTGGCACATCTCTGGCACAAGTATGGCACAGTTCTGGCACAACTCTGGCACAACTCTGGCACAACTCTGGCATGAATCTGGCACAACTCTGGCACATTTCTGGTACAACTCCAGCAAAACTCTGGCAAAACTCTGGCACAACTCTGGCACATCTCTGGCACAACTTTAGCAAAACTCTGGCACAAATCAGGCACAACTCTAGCACAACTTTGGCACAAATCTGGCACAACCTTTGCACAACTCTGGCACAACTCAGGCACAACTCTAGCAAAACTCTGGCACAACTACGGTACAACTCTAGCAAAACTCTAGCACAACTTTGGCACAACTCTGGCACAACTATGGCACAACTCTGGCACAACTCTGGCACAACTCTGGCACAACTCTGGCACAACTCTGGCACAACTCTGGCACAACTCTGGCACAACTCTGGCACAATTCTGGCACAACTCTGGCACAATTCTAGCACAACTTTTACACAACTCTGGCACAACTCTGGCACAACTCTCGCATATCTCTGGCACAACTCTGGCACAACTCTGGCACAACCTAGGTACAACTTTTGCACAACTCTGGCACGACTCTGGCATAACTCTGGATCTACTATGGCACATCTCTGGCACAACACTGGCAGCACTCTGGCATAACTCTGGCACATCTTTGGCATGATTCTAGCACAACTATGGCACACTTCTGGCACAACTCTGGCACAACTCTGGCACAACTCCGGCGCAACTCTGGCACAACTTTGGCGCAACTCTGGCACAACTCTGGCACAACTCTAGTACAACTCTGGAATAACTCTGGCACAACTATGGCACGGTTCCGGTACACGTCTGGCACAAATCGGGCACAACTCTGGCACAACTCTAGCACAAATCTGGCACAATTCTGGCACAACTCTGGAACAATTCTAGCACAACTTTTGCACAACTCTGGCAAAACTCTGGCACAACTCTGGCACAACTCTGGCACAACTCTGGCAAAACTCTGGCACAGCTCTGGCACAACTCAGGCACAACTCTGGCACAACCTAGGTACCACTTTGGCAGCACTTTTGCACAGGTTTGGCACAACTCTGGCACAATTATAGCACAACTCTGGCACAACACTGGGACAACTCTGGCACGACTCTGGCACAAGTCTGGCACAACTATGGCACAACTCTGGCACAATTCTGAAACAACTCTGGCACAACTTTCGCGCAACTCTGGAACAACTCACACACAACTCTGGCAAAACCCTGTCACAACTCTGTCACAACTCTGGCACAACTGTGGAAAAACTCTGGCACGACTCTGGCACAATAACTGCACAACTACAGCACGGTTCCAGCATAAGTCTGGCACAAATCGGGCAAACCTCTGGCACAACTGTGGAAAAACTCTGGCACGACTCTGGCACAATAACTGCACAACTACAGCACGGTTCCAGCATAAGTCTGGCACAAATCGGGCAAACCTCTGGCACAACTGTAGCAGAAATGATTCACAACTCTGGCACAGCTCTGGCACAACTGGAGCACAAATTTTGCACAACTCTGGCACATCTCTGGCACAATTCTTGCAGGACTTTGGCACAACTCTGGTACAACTCTGGCACATCTTTGGCACGACAATGGCACAACTCTGGCACAACTCTGGCACAACTCTAGCACAACTCTGGCACATCTCTGGCAAAACCCTGGCACATCTCTGGCACAACACTGGCACAGCTCTGCCACAACACTTGCACAACTCTGGCATAACTCTTGTACAACTCTGGCTTAAGTCTGGCAAAACTCTGGCACAGCTCTGGCACAACCCTGGTACAACTTTGGCATAACTCTCACACAAATCTAGCACAAATCTAGGACAACTCTTGTACAACTCTAGCACAACTCTGGCACAACTCTGGCACAACGCTGGCACACCTCTGGCACAACTCTGGCACAAATGTGGAACAACCATGGCAAAACTCTGGCATAACTCCGGCACAACTCTGGCAGGCCTCTGGCACAACTCTAGCACAACCCTAGCACAACTCTGGCACAAATGTGGAACAACCATGGCAAAACTCTGGCATAACTCCGGCACAACTCTGGCAGGCCTCTGGCACAACTCTAGCACAACCCTAGCACAACCCTGAAACAACTCTAACACAACTATGGCACAAATCTGGCACAAATCTGGCACATCTCTGGTACAATATTGGCAAAACTGTGGCACGATTCCGGCACAACTCAAGCACTACTTTGGCACAACTATGGCACAACTCTGGCACAACTATGGCACAATTCTGGCACAACACTGGCACAACTCTGGCAGAACTCTGGCACAACCCTAGCACAACTCTGGCAAAACTCTGGCACAACTCTGGAACAACTCTAGCACAGCTCAGGTTCAACTCTAGCACAACTATGGCACAATTCTGGCACAACTCTGGAACAACTCTGGCACGACTCTGTTACAAATCTGGCACATCTCTGTTACAACTCTGGCAAAGCTCTGGCATTACTCTGGCAGAACCATAGCACAAATCTGGCACATCTCTGGCACAACTTTGGCAAAACTCTGGCACAACCTAGGTACAACTTTGGCACAACTCTGGCACGACTCTGGCATAACTCTTGAACGACTATAGCACAACTCTGGCACAACACTGGCACAACTCTGGCACAACTCTGGCACGTCTCTGGCACAATTCTGGCACAACTCTGGCACAACTCTGGCACAACTCTGGCGCAACTCTGGCACAACTCTGGTACAGCTCTGGCACAACTCTGGTACAACACTGTCACAACTATGGCACGGTTCCGGCACAAGTCTGGCACAAATTGGGCACAACTCTGTTACAAATCTAGCACAAATCTAGCACAACTCTGGCACAACTCTGGCACAACTCTGGCACGACTCTGGCACAACTCTGGCAAAACTCTGGCACAACTCTGGCACAACTCTGGCACAACTCTGGCATGATTCTGGCACAACTCTGGCACATCTTTGGTGCAACTCTAGCACAACTCTGGCATAACTCTGGCACAACTCTGGCACATCTCTGGCATAACTCTGGCACAAATCTGGCACAACTCTAGCACAACTTTTGCACAACTCTGGCACAACTGTGGCACAACTCTGGCACAACTTAGGCACAACTGTAGCACATCTCTGGCACAACTATGGTACAACTCTGGCACAACTCTAGCGTAACCATGGCACAACTCTGACACAACTATGGTACAACTCTGGCACAACTCTGGCACAACCCTGGCACAACTCTGGCACAACTCTCGTACAACTCTGGCACATCTCTGGCACAACTTTAGCAAACCTCTGGCACAACTCTGGTACAACTCTAGCAGAACTCTGCACATCTCTGGCACATCTTTGGTACAACTCTGGCACAGCTCCGGCATTACTCTGGCACAACTCTGGCACAACTCTGGCAAAACTCTGGAATAACTCTGGCACAACTCTGGCACAACACTGGCACAACTCTGGCACAACTCTGGCACCACTCTGGCACAACTCTTGAACATTTTTGGCACAACTCTGGCACAACTCTAGCACAACTCTGGCAGACTCTGGCACAACGCTGGCACAACTCTGGCACCAATCTTGCACAACTCTGGCACAACTCTGGCACAACTCTGGCACAATTCTAGCACAACTCTGGCACATCTCTGGAGGAACTTTGGCAAAACTGTGGCACATCTCTGGCACAACTCTGGAAAAACTCTGGCACATCTCTGGCACAACTCTGGTACAACTCCAGAAAAACTCTGGCGCAACTCTGGCACAAGTCTGGCACAACCCTGGTACAACTCTGGCACAACTCTGGCACAACTATGGCACAACTCTGACACAACTCTGGCATGACTCTGGCAGAACTTTGTCACATCCCTCGTCCAACTCTAGCACAACTCTGGCACAACTCTGGCATAACTCTGGCACAACTCTGGCACATCTCTGGTAAAACTCTTGCACAGGTCTGGCACAACTCTGGCACAACTCTGGCAAAACTCTGGCAGGACTGTAACACAATATTGGCACATCTGTGGCATGATTCTTGCACAACTCTGGCACAAATCTGGCACAAATCTGGCACAACTCTGGTACAACTCGGGCAGAACTCTGGCACAGGTCTGGCACAACCCTGGTACAACTTTGGCACAACTCTGACACAACTCTGGCACAACTCTGGCACAACTCTGGCACAACTCTGGCACAACTCTGGCACAACTCTGGCACAACTCTGGCACAACTCTGGCACAACTCTGGCACAACTCTACTACAACTCTGGCACAACTCTGGCACAACTCTGGCATGACTCTGGCACAACTCTGCTACAACCCTGGCATAACCCTGGCACAACTCTGGCACAGCTATGGCACAAATCGTGCACAAATCTTGCACAACTCTGGTACAATATTGGCAAAATTGTGGAACGATTTCGGCACATTTCTCGACCAACTCTGGCACAACTCTGCCAAAACTCTACAACAAATATGGCACAACTCTGGCACAACTCTGGCACAACTCTACTACAACTATGGCACAACTCTGGCACAACTTTGGCACAACTCTGGCATAACTCTGGCACAACTCTGGCACATCTCTGTTACAACTCTGGAAAACCTTTGGCACAACTCTGGCAGAACTATAGCAGAACTATGGCACATCTCTGGCACAACTCTGGCACAGCTCTGGCACAACCCGGGTTCAACTTTGGCACAACTCTGGCAGAACTCTGGCATAACTTTGGCCCAACTATGGCATAACTCTGGCACAACTTTGGCACAACTGTGGCACAACTCTGGCACTACTCTGGCACAAATCTGGCGCAACTCTGGCACAACTCTGTTACAACTCTGGAAAACCTTTGGCACAACTCTGGCAGAACTATAGCAGAACTATGGCACATCTCTGGCACAACTCTGGCACAGCTCTGGCACAACCCGGGTTCAACTTTGGCACAACTCTGGCACAACTACAGCACAAGTCTGGCACAAGTCTGGCACAATTCTGGCACGACCCTGGCACACCTCGGGCACAAGTTTTGCACATCTATGGCACAACTCTGGCACTATTCTGGCACAAATCTGGTACAAATCTGGCGCAACTCTGGCACAACCCTGGCACAACTCTGGCACAACTCTGGCACAACTCTGGCACAATGTTGGCACAACTGTGGCACGATCCCGGCACAAGTGTGGCACAAATCGGACACAACTCTGGCACAAATTTGGCACAACTTTGGCACAACTCTGGCACAACTCTAGAGCAACTTTTGCCCAACTCTGGCACAACTCTGGGACAACTCTGGCACAAATCTGCCACAACCCTTGCACATATCTGGCCGAACTCTGGCAAAACTCTGGCTGAATATTGGCACAAATCTGGCACAACTTTGGTACAACTCTGGGATAACTCTAGCACAACTCTGGCACATCTCTGGCACAGCTTTGGCTCAACTCTTGCACAGATCTGGCCCAACTCTGGCACAACTCTGGCACAACTCTGCCACAACACTGGCACAACTCTGGCATAACTCTGGCTCAACTCTAAGAACTCTGGCACAACCCTGGCACAACCCTGGCACAACTCTGGCACAACTACGGACCAATTGTGGCACAAATCTGGCACAAATTTGGTACAATATTGGAAAACCTGTGGCAAAATTCTGGCAAAATTCTGGCACAACTCAGGCACAACTCTGGCGCAACTCTAACACAACTCTGGCACAAGTCTGGCTCAAGTCTGGCACAACTCTACTACAACTATGGCACAATTCGAGCACAACTGTGGCAAAACTCTGGCACAACTCTGGCACAACTCTGGCACAACTCTCGCAAAAATCTGGCACAAATCTGGCACAACTACAGCACGACTCTGGCAAAACTCTTGCAAAACTTTAACACAACTCTGGAAGAACTATAGCACAACTCTGGCACATCTCTGGCACAACTCTGGCACAGCTCTGGCACAACCCTGGTACAAATTTGGCACAACTCTGGCACAACTCTGGCAACACTATAGCAAAACTCTGGCACAACTCTGGCACAACTCTGGCACAACTCTGGCACATCTCTGGCTCAAGTCTCGCACAAGTATGGCACAGCTCTGGCACAACTCTGGCACAACTCTGGCACAACTCTAGCGCAACTCTGGCACAACTCTGGCACAACTCTCGCACAACTATGGCACAACTCTGGCACAACTCTGGCACAACTCTAGCACAACTCTGGCACAACTCTGGCACAACCGTGGAACAACTCTGGCACATGTCTGGCACAATGTTGACGCAACTGTGGCACGATTCCGGCAAAAGTGTGGCAGAAATCGGACACAACTCTGGCACAATTCTAGCACGAATCTGCTAAAACACTGGCACAACTCTGGCACAACTCTACCACAGCTTTTGCAGAACTCTGGCACAACTCTGGCACAACTCTGGCACAACTCTGGCTCAACTCTGGCACAACTCTGGCTTATCTGTGCCCACTACTCTGGCAAAACTCTGGCTCAACTCTGGCACAATTCTTGCACAACTCTGGCGCATCTCTGGCACAACTCTGGCAGATCTCTGGAACAACACTGGCACAATTCTGGCACAACTATGGCACAATTGTGGCACAACTCTGGTACAACTCTGGCAAAACTCTGGCAAAACTCTGGCACAGCTCTGGCACAACCCTGGTACAACTTTGGCATAACTCTGACAACATTATAGCACAACTCTGGCGCAACTCTGGCACAAATCTGGCACAACTCTGACACAACTCTGGCACATCTCTGGCACAACTCTGACAAAACTTTGGCACCATTTAGGCACAACTCTTGCACAGCTCCGGCACAACTCTGGCGCAACTCTGGAACAACTTTGGCACAACTCTGGCACAACTCTGGCACATCTCTGGCACAACTCTGACAAAACTTTGGCACCATTTAGGCACAACTCTTGCACAGCTCCGGCACAACTCTGGCGCAACTCTGGAACAACTTTGGCACAACTCTGGCACAGATCTGGCACAACTCGAGCACAACCCTTGGACAACTCTGGCACAACTCTGGCACAACTCTGGCGCAACTCTGGAACAACTTTGGCACAACTCTGGCACAGATCTGGCACAACTCGAGCACAACCCTTGGACAACTCTGGCACAACTCTGGCACAACTATGAAACAAATCGGGCACAAATCTGGCACAATTCAGGCAAAACTCTGGCACAACTCTAGCTCAACTATGGAACAACTTTGGCACAACTTTGGCACAGCTATACTACAACTATGGCACAACTCTGGCTCAACTATGGCACAAATCTGGCACAACTCTGGCACATCTCTGGCACAACAATGGCACAAATCTGGCACATCTCTGGCACAACTCTGGCACAACTCTAGCACAACTATGGAACAACTTTGGCACAACTTTGGCACAGCTATACTACAACTATGGCACAACTCTGGCTCAACTATGGCACAAATCTGGCACAACTCTGGCACATCTCTGGCACAACAATGGCCCAAATCTGGCACATCTCTGTTACAACTGGTGAAACATTGGCACAACTCTGGCAGAACTATAGCACAACTCTGGCACATCTCTGGCGCAAGTCTGGCACAACTCTGGCACATCTCTGGCACAACAATGGCCCAAATCTGGCACATCTCTGTTACAACTGGTGAAACATTGGCACAACTCTGGCAGAACTATAGCACAACTCTGGCACATCTCTGGCGCAAGTCTGGCACAACTCTGGCACATCTCTGGTAGAACACTGGCAAAAATCTGGCACAACTCTGGCACGACTCTGGCACATCTCTTGCTCAACTCTGGTACAACTCTGGCAAAACTCTGGGGAAAATCTGACACAACTCTGGCACAACCCTGGTACAATTCTGGCGCAACTCTGACACAACTCTTGCACACCTCTTGCACAACTCTAGCACAAATCTGGCATAACTTTGGCACAACTCTGGAACAACTCTGGCACATCTGTGGCACATCTGTGGCAGAACTATGGCAAACCACTGGCACAACTCTGGCACAACTCTAGCACATCTCTGGCACAACTCTGGCATGACTCTGGCAAAACTCTGGCACAACTCCGTTACATCTCTGGCACATCTCTGGCACAACTTTTGCAAAACTCTGGTACCAATCTGGCACAACTCTAGCAGAACTTTTGCACAACTGTGGCACAACCCTGGCACAACTCAGGCACAACTCTTTCACAACTCTGGCACAACTTTGGCAAAACTCTGGCTCAACTCTAGCACAACCCTGGCACAACTCTGGCACAAGTCTGGCGCAACTCTCGTACAACTCTGGCACAACTCTGGCACAACTCTGGCAAACCTCTGACACAACTCTCGCACAACTCTAGCACAACTCTGGCACATCTCTGGAAAGACTTTGACACAACTCTGGCACAACTATGGCACAACTCTGGCACAACTCTCTCTCAAATCTTGCACAACTCTGTCACAACTCTGTCGCAACTCTGGCACAACACTGGCACAACTCTGGCACAACTCTGGCTCAACTCTGGCACAACTCTGGCACAACTCTGGCTCAACTCTGGCACAACTCTGGCACAACTCTGGCACCACTCTGGCACAACTCTGGTACAACTCTGGCACAGCTCTGGCACAACCCTGGTACAACTTTGGCACAACTCTGACACAACTCTAGCACAACTATGGGACAACTCTGGCACAACTCTGGGACAACTCTGGCACAATTTTGGCATAACTCTGTCTTTTCTCTAGCACAACTCTGGCACAAATCTGGCACATCTCTGTTACAACTCTAACAAAACTCTGGCACAGATCTGGTAGAACTATAGCACAACCCTGGCACATCTCTGGCACAACTCTGGCACAACTCTAACACAACTCTCGACAACTTTGGCACAACTCTGGCACAACTCTGGCACAACTCTGGCACAACCATAGCACAACTCTGGCACTACTCTGGCACAACTCTGGCATGACTCTGGCACAACTCTGGCACAACTCTGGCACAACTCTGGCACAACCATAGCACAACTCTGGCACTACTCTGGCACAACTCTGGCATGACTCTGGCACATCTCTGGCCTAAGGCTCGAACAACTATGGCACAACTCTGGCACAATTCTGGCACAACTGTGGCACAACTCTGGCGCAACTCTGGCACAACCCTTGCACTATTTTGGCACAACTCTGGCACAACTCTGGCACAACTTTGGCACAACTGTGGAACAACTCTGCCACAACTCTGGCACAATGTTGGCACAACTGTGGCACAATTCCGGCACAATTGTGGAAAAAATTGGGCACAACTCTGGCACAAGTCTGGAACAACTCTTGCACAACTCTGGTACAACTCTGGCACATCTCTCGCAATACTCTGGCAAAACTTTGGCACATCTCTGGCACAACTGTAACACAAATCTAGTACATCTCTGTCACAACTCTGGCACATCTCTAGCACAACACTGGCACAACTCTGGCACAACTCTGGGACAACACTGGTACAACTCTGGCACAGATATGGCACAACTCTGGTACAACTCTGGCACAAGTGTGGCACAACTCTGGCACAGCTCTGGGACAACCCTGGTACAACTTTGGCATATCTCTGACACAACTCTAGCACAACTCTGGCACAACTCTGGCACAACTCTGGTAAAACTCTGGCACATCTCTGGCACAACTCTGGCACAACTTTGGCACAACTCTGGCACAACTCTGGCACAACTCTGGCATAACTCCGGCACAACTCTGGCTCATCTCTGGTAAACCTCTGGAACAACTCTGGTAAAATCCTGGCACATTTTTGGCACAACTTTGGCACAACTCTGTCACAAACATGGCATAATTCTGGCACAACTATGGCACAACTCTGGCACAACTCTGGCTCAACTCTGGCACAACTCTGGCAAAACTCTGGCACAACTCTGGCACGTTTCTGGCACAACTCTGGCACAATCCTGGCACAACCCTGGTATACTCTGGCACAACGCTGGCACAACTCTGGCTCCACTCTGGCACAACTCTAGTAGAACTTTGGCAAAACCCTGGCACAGCTCTGGCCGAACTCTGGCAAAGCTCTATCACAAGTCTGGTACATCTCTCGCACAGCTCTGGTGTAACTCTGGCAAAACTCTGGCGCATCTCTGGCAGAACTCTCGCACAAACCAGGTACAAATTTGGCACAGCTCTGACACACCTCTAGCACAACTCTGGCACAACTCTGGCACAACTCTGGCACAGCTCTGGTGTAACTCTGGCAAAACTCTGGCGCATCTCTGGCAGAACTCTCGCACAAACCAGGTACAAATTTGGCACAGCTCTGACACACCTCTAGCACAACTCTGGCACAACTCTGGCACAACTCTGGCAGAACTTTGCCACAACTCTGGATCAACTCTGGCACATCTCTGGGCTATCTTTTGCAAAACTATGGCACAGCTATGGCACAACTCTGGCACAACTCTGGCACAAGGCTGGTAAGACTCTGGCACGACTCTGGCACATCTATGGTACAACTCTAGCACAACTCTCGCACAAGTAGGGCACAACCCTGGCACATTTATGGCACAACTCTGGCAAAACGTTTGCACACCTCTGGCACTACTCTAGCAAAACTTTGGCACACCTCTGGCACAACTCTGGCACAATTCACGCACAACACAGGCAAACCTCTAGCGAAACCCTGGCACAACTATGGCACAACTCTGGCACAACTCTAGCACAACTTTGGTGCAACTCTGGCACAACTATGGCGCAACTCTTGCAAAACTCTGGAACAACTCTAGCACAACTCTGGCACAACACTGGCACAACTCTCGCACAACGCAGGAAAATCTCTGGCACAACTCTGGCAAACCTTTGGCAGAATTCTAGCATAACTCTAGCACAACTCTGGCTCTTCTCTGTCACAACTTAGGCACAACTCTGGCACAACTCTGGCACAACTTTTGCACAATTCTGGCACAACTTTGGCACAACTCTGGCTGAACTCTGGCACAAATCTGGCACAACTCTGGCATAATTCTGGCACAACTCTGGCACAACTATGGCACAATTCTGGCACAACTTTGGCACAACTCTGGCTGAACTCTGGCACAAATCTGGCACAACTCTGGCATAATTCTGGCACAACTCTGGCACAACTATGGCACAATTCTGGCAAAACTCTGGCACAACTCTGGCACAACTCTGGCGGAACTATGGCACAACTCTGGCGCAACTCTGGCACAAATCTGGCAAATTTCTGGCATAACTCTGGCACAACCCTGGCACAACTCTGGCACAACTCTGGCACAACTCTGGCGGAACTATGGCACAACTCTGGCGCAACTCTGGCACAAATCTGGCAAATTTCTGGCATAACTCTGGCACAACCCTGGCACAACTCTGGCATAGTTGTGGCACAACTCTGGCACAACTCTGGCACACCTCTGGCACAACTCTAGCACAACTCTGGCACATCTCTGGGATAACTCTGCCACAACTCTGGCACAACTCCAGCTCATCTGTGGCACAAATCTAGTACAAATCTTGCACAGCTCTCGCACAACTGTGGCACAACTTTAGCACAACTCTGGCACAAATCTGGCACAACTCTGGCACAACTGTGGCATAATGTTGGCACAATTGTGGCACGATTCTGGCACAACTCTAGCACAACTCTGGCGCAACTCTGGCACATTTCTAGCACAGCCCTGGTACATCTCTGGCACAACTCTGGCACAACTCTGGCACAACTCTAGCACAACTCTGGCACAACTGTTGCACAACTGTGGAACAACTCTAGCACAACCGTGGCACATCTCTGGCACAACTCTGGTACAACTCTTGCACAACTCTGGCGCAACTCTGGCACAACTCTGGCACATCTCTGGCACAACTCTGGTACAACTCTTGCACAACTCTGGCGCAACTCTGGCACAACTCTAGCACAACCCTGGTACAGTTTTGGCAAAACTCTGACAAAACTCTAGCACAACCCTAGCACAACTTTGGCACAGCTATAGAATGACTCTGGCACTTCTCTGGCACATCTCTGACACAACTATGGCACAACACTGGCAGAACCATGACACAACTCTGGCACAACTCTGGCACAACTCTTGCAAAACTCTGGCACAACTCTGATACAACTCTAGCACAACTCTGGTACAATTCTGGCACAACTCTGGCACATCTCTGGCACAACTTTGGCAAAACTCTGGCAGAACCCTGGCACAACTCTAGCACAACTATGGCACAACTCTTGCACAACTCTGGCACAAATCTGGCACAACTCTGGCACACCTCTGGCCCAACTCTGGCAAAACTCTGGCACAACTCTGGCACAATTCTGTAACAACTGTGGCACAACTGTGGCACAACTCTGGCAAAACTCTGGAACAACTCGGGCAGATTTCTGGCACAACTCTGGCACAGCCCTTGCACAAACATGGCACAACTCTGGCACAACTCTGGCACAACTCTGGCACAACTTTGGCACAGCTCTGGCACAACTCTGGCACAACTCTGGCACAACTCTGGCAAAACTCTGGCACAACTCTGGTACAACTCTGGCACAACTCTGGCACCACTCTGGCACACTTCTGGCACAACTCTGGCACAACTGTGGCACAACTGTGGCACAACTGTGGCACAACTCTGGCACATCTCTGGCACAACTCTGGTACAACTCTGGCACGACTCTGGCGCAACTCTGGCAAAACTCTGTGACAACCCATTACAATTTTGGCACAACTCTGACACAACTCTAGCACAACTCTGGCACAATTCTGGCACAACTCTTGCGCACTTCTGGCACAACTCTGGAACAACTCTGGCACATCTCTGGCACATCTCTGTCACAACTATGGCACAACTCTGGCACGACTCTGGCACAACTCTGGCACAACTCTGGCACAAGTCTGGCACAACTCTGGCACATCTCTAGCAGAACTCTAGCACAACTCTGGCACATCTCTGGCACATCTCTGTCACAACTATGGCACAACTCTGGCACGACTCTGGCACAACTCTGGCACAACTCTGGCACAAGTCTGGCACAACTCTGGCACATCTCTAGCAGAACTCTAGCACAACTCTGGCACAACTCTAGCACAACTCTGGCACATCCCTGGCACAACTCTGCCACAACTCTGGAAAAACTTGGGCACAAGTATGACAGAACTATTGCAAAACTCTGACACATCTCTGGCACAACTCTGGCACAACTCTAGCACAACTCTGGCAAAACTCTGACACAACTCTGGCACAACTCTGGCACAACTCTGGCACAACTCTGACACATCTCTGGCACAACTCTGGCACAACTCTAGCACAACTCTGGCAAAACTCTGACACAACTCTGGCACAACTCTGGCACAACTCTGGCACAACTCTGGCACAACTCTGGCAAGATTCTGGCTCATCTTTTGCAGAAGTCTGGGACAACTATAGCACAACTCTGGCACAACTCTGGCCCAATTCTGGCACAACTCTAGCGCAACTGTGGCACAACTCTGGCACAAATCTAGCATAAATCTGGCTCAACTCTGGCACAACTCTGGCACAACTCTAGCACAACTCTGGCACAACTCTGGCACAAGTATGGCCAAACTCTGGCACAACCCTGGTACAAATCTGGCACAACTCTGGCAGAACTCTGGCACAACTCTGGCACACCTCTGGCACAACTCTGGCATAACCCTGGCACAACTCTGGCACTACTCTGGCACAACTATGGCACAACTCTGGCACAACTCTGGCAAAAATGTGGCACAACTCTGGCACGATTCTGGTATAACATTGGCACAACTGTGGCACAATTCTGGCACAACTTTGGCACAAATCTGGAACAACTCTGGCACAACTCTGGCACATCTCAGGCACAACTCTGGCAAAACTCTGGCACAACTATGGCACAACTATAGCACAACTCTAGCACACCTCTGGCACAACTCTGGTATAACTCTGGCACCACCCTGGTATCACTTTGGCACATTTCAGGCACCATTCTGGCACAACTCTGCCACAACTTGGGCGCAACCCTGGCACAACTCTGGCACGACTTTGGCACATCTCTGGCACATGTCTGGCACAACTATGGCACAATGCAGGCACAACTCTGGCACAATTATGGCACAACTCTGGCGCAACTCTGGCACAACTATGGCACAATTCTGGCACAACTCTGGCACAACTCTGCCACAACTCTGGCACAACTGTGGAACAACTCTGGCACGACTCTGGCACAATATTGGCACCACTGTTGCATGATTCTGGCAAAATTTTGGCACAAGTACGGCACAGTTCTGGCACAGCTCTAGCACAAATCTTGCACATCTCTGGCACAACTCTGGCACAATTCTAGCACAACTCTGGCACAACCCTCGCACAGCTATGGCTCAACTCTGGCACAACCCTGGCACACCTCTGGCACAACTCTGATACAACAAAGGCACAACTTTGGCAAAACTCTGACAGAACTACGGCACAACTCTAGCACAACTCTGGAGCAACTCTAGAACAACTTTGGCACAACCCTGGCTCAACCCTCGCACAACTCTGGCACAACTCTGGCAAAAATGTGGCACAACTCTGGCACGATTCTGGTATAACATTGGCACAACTGTGGCACAATTCTGGCACAACTTTGGCACAAATCTGGAACAACTCTGGCACAACTCTGGTACAACTCTACCACAAGTATGGCACATCCTGGCACAACTATGGCAAAACTCCGGCATTTTTCTGTCACAACTATGGCACATGCCTGGCACAACTCTGGAAAACCTTTGGCACAACTCTGGCACAACTCTAGCACAACTGTGGCAAATCTCTTGCACAATGTTCGCGCAACTCTGGAGCAAATCTGGCACAACTCTGGCACAACTCTGGCACAACTCTGGCACAACTCTGGCAC
>SZWC01000678.1:142620-160616 GCA_023375785.1 Penium margaritaceum | reverse complement strand
TGGCACAACTCCGGCACAACTCTGGCACAACTCTGGCACAACTCTGGCACAACTCTGCAACAACTCTGGCACAACTCTGGCACAACCCTGGCACAACTCTGCACAACTCTAGCTTAAGTCTTGCACAACTCTGGCCCACATCTGGCTCAATTCTTGCATAATTCTTGCACAACTCTGGCACAACTCTGGCACAATCCTGGCACAACTCTGTCACAACTCTGGCACAACTCTGGTACAACTCTGGCACACCTCTGGCACAACTCTGGCACACTATTGGCACATCTGTGGCACAATTTTGGCACAACTCTGGCACAAATCTGGCACAGTATTGGCAAATGGGTGGCATGATTCCAGCACAACTCTGGCACAACTCTAGCACAACTCTGGCACAACTCTGGCACACTATTGGCACATCTGTGGCACAATTTTGGCACAACTCTGGCACAAATCTGGCACAGTATTGGCAAATGGGTGGCATGATTCCAGCACAACTCTGGCACAACTCTAGCAGAACTATGGCACATCTTTAGCACAACCCTGGCACAACTCTGGCACAACTCTGGCACAAATCTAGCGCAACTATTGCACAACTCTGGCACAACTTTGGCACAACTCTGGCACATCTCTGGCACAACTCTGGAAAAACTCTGGCAAAACTCTGGCACAACTCTAGCAAAACTATGGTACATCTCTGGAACAACTCTGGCACAACTCTGGCACAACTCTGGCAGAACTCGGGCACAATTCTGGCACAACACTGGCACAACTCTAGCACAACTATGGCACATCTCTGGCACAACTCTGGCACAACTCTGGCACAACTCTGGCACAACTCGTGCACAACTCTGGCTCAACTCTTGCACAATTCTGTAGAATTCTGCACAACTCTGGAGTTGTAGCTATTTGTACAAAGTTGTACTAAGTTGTACTGAGTTGTACAGAGTTCTAAGGAGTTGTACGAAGATACAAAAGACTTGTACGGAGAAGTATGGAGTCCTACAGAGCTGCACATAGTTGTATGGAGTTGTAGTAAGTTGTACGGAGTTGTACGGAGGTGTATAGAGTTGTATGGGGCTGTACGGAGATGACAGAGTTGTAGCTATTCGTACGGAGTTGTACTGACTTGTACCAAGTTGTACGGAGTTTTACAGAGTTCTACATTGTTGTACGGATTTGTACGGAGTTTTACGGAGTCATAACGAGATCTTTTGAGTTGTAGGGAGATATACAGAGTTGTACGAGGTTGTACGGAGACATAAGGAGTCATACAGAGTTTTACAGAGGTGCATGGTTCGGACGGTGTGGTACAAAGTTATACGGAGTTGTACGGAGTTGTACAGAGTTGTACGGAGTTGTACTGTGTTGTACATTGTTCTATGGTGTTGTACGGATTTGTACGGATTTGTACCAAGTTGTATAGAGTTGTAGGGAGTTTTATGGTGTTGTATGGAGTTGCATGGAGTTGTACAAAAATGTACAGAATTTTATGGAGTTGTACGGAGTAGTACAGAGTTATACGGAGTTTTACGGGGTTGTGAGAAGTTGTACAGAGTTTTACCAAGTTGTACGGAGTTCTAGCGATTTGTACAGACCTGTACGGAGTTTTCCAGAGTTGTATGGAGCTGTACTGAGTTTCATGGAGATGCTTGGAATCGTACGGAGTTGTATTGGGCTGTACAGAAGTGTACAGAGTTGTATTGATATGTACAGATTTGTACTGAGTTGTAATGAGCTGTAAGGAGTTGTACTGAGTTCTACGGAGTGATACAGAGTTGAAGCAAGTTGTAACAAGTTGTAGCAAGTTGTACAGAGTTGTACGGAATTGTATGGAGTTGTATGGAGTTCTAGGGAGTTGGACGGAATTGTACGGAGTTGTAGAAAGTTGTAAGGAGTTGTACGGAGTTGTAGCGAGTTGTTTTAAGTTGTAGCCAGTTGTAAGGAGCTGTACGGAGTTGTACAAAATTGCACGGAGTTGTATGGATTTGCACAGAGTTGGAAGGAGTTGGATGGAGTCGTACGAAGTTCTATGGAATTGTGCGGAGAAATATCGTGTTGTAAGGAGTTGTACGGAGTTGTACGGAGTTGTACGGAGTTGCATGGATTTATAGTAAGTTGTAGGAAGTTTAAGGGAGTTTTATGGAGTTGTACGGAGTTGTACGGAATTGTACGGAGTTGTAAGGAGTTGTACGGAATTGTATGGGGTTTTATGGGGTTGTGTGGAGTTGTACCAAGTTGTGTCGAGTTGTAGCAATTTGCAAAGAGCTGTACAAATTTTTACGGAGTTCTATGGATTTGTACTGATTTGCATGGAGTTGTACGGAGTTTTGCGGAGCTGTATAGAGTTGTACAGGGCTGTACAGAGTTGTATGGAGTTGTAGGAATGTCTACGGAGTTGTACTAAGTTGTACGGATTTGTACAGAGTTGTACGGGGTTTTACAAAGTTGTACAGAGTTGTACGGAATTGTACGGAGTTGTAGCAAGTTGTAGCAAGTTGTACGGAGTTGTACAGAGTTTTACGGAGTTCTACGGAGCTGTACAGGGCTGTATGGAGCTGTACAGAGTTGAAGCAATTGATACAGAGTTATACTTAGTTGTACTGAGATGTACGGATTTGTACTCAGTTGTATGGAGTTGTACAGAGATATACAGAGTTGTAGCGAGTTGTAGCAACTTGTATGGAGTTGTATGGAGGTGTACAGAGTTGTACAGAGTTGTACGGGACTGTAAAAATCTATACATTGTTGTAGCAATTTGTACGTAGTTGTACTGAGTTCTACATAGTTCTACGGAGTTATACAGAGTTGTACGGAGTTGTTCACAGTTTTTTTCTGGAGTTATACAGAGTTACACTATGTTGTACAATTTTGTAGTGAGTTTTAGCAAGTTGTAAGGAGGTATACGTAGTTGTACCGTGTTGTACGGAGTTGTACGGAGTTGTACGGATTTGTAGCAAGTTGTAGGGAGTTTTAGGAAGTTGTATGGAGCTGTACGGAGTTGTACGGAGTTGTACAAGGTTGTACAGAGTTCTACCAAGCTGTACGGAGTTCTAGCACGTTTTACAGAGCTCTACAGATTTTTACGGTGTTGTACGGATTTGTACTGAGTAGTATGGAGTTACACAGAGTTCTACAAAACTGTACAGAGTTGTATGGGATTGTACAGAGCTCTGCGGAGTTTTAGAGATGTTTACAGAGTTGTACTGTATTGTACAGAGTTGAACATAGTTATACGAAGTTGTACAGAGTCGTACTGAGTTGTACAAAGTTTTAGTGAGTTGAAGCGAGTTGTACGGAGTTGTACGGGGTTGTACAAAGTTGTACAAATTTGTACGGGGTTGTATGCAGCTGTACAGAGTTGTACTTTTTTATACGTAGTTATACTGACTTGTACAGAGTTGTACGGAGTTGTACTGAGTTGTACAGAGTTGTACGGAGCTGTACGGAGTTGTATAGAGTTGTACAGAGTTGTACTTTTTTATACGTAGTTATACTGACTTGTACAGAGTTGTACGGAGTTGTACTGAGTTGTACAGAGTTGTACGGAGCTGTACGGAGTTGTATAGAGTTGTACAGAGTTGTACGGAATCGTATGGAGTTGTACAGAATTTTGCGGAGTTTTAGCAAGTTGTACAGAGTTGAATGGAGTTTTACAGAGTTTTACAACGTTGTACAGAGTTGAATGGAGGTGCACTGAGTTGGAAGGAGTTGTACGGGCTAGTATGGAGTTGTACAGAGTTGTACGGAATCGTATGGAGTTGTACAGAATTTTGCGGAGTTTTAGCAAGTTGTACAGAGTTGAATGGAGTTTTACAGAGTTTTACAACGTTGTACAGAGTTGAATGGAGGTGCACTGAGTTGGAAGGAGTTGTACGGGCTAGTATGGAGTTGTACAGAGTTGTACCGAGTTGTAAGGAGTTCTACCGGGTTGAACGTAGTTGTACGGAGTTGTAGGGAGTTGTACAAAGTAGTATGCAGTTGCAGGGAGTTTTAGGGAGTTTTAGGGGGTTGTATGGAGCTGTACAAGGTATTACCGATGTGTATGGAGTTGTACGGATTTGTAGTAAGTTGCAGAAAAGTTGTACAGAGTCATATAGAGCTGTACGGATTTGTATGTAGTCATAGGAGTTGTACGGATTTGTACAGTGTTGTACGGAGGTGTACGGAGTTGAAGCGATTTGTACAGAGCCTTACACAGTGGTACGGAGTTGTACAGAGTTGTACAAAGGTGTAGGAAGTTTTACGGATTTGTACAGAGTTGTAGCAAGTTGTGCGAGTTGTAGCAAGTTGTGCGGAGTTGTATGGAGTTGTACAAAGCTGTACGGAGTTGTACAGAGTTGTACAAAGGTGTAGGAAGTTTTACGGATTTGTACAGAGTTGTAGCAAGTTGTGCGAGTTGTAGCAAGTTGTGCGGAGTTGTATGGAGTTTTACAGAGCTGTAAGGAGTTGTACAGAGTTATACAAAGCTACACGGAGTTGTACGGAGTTGTATGTAGTTGTGGTAAGTTGTACAGAGTTGTATGGAGTTGTACAAAGCTGTACGGAGTTGTACAGAGTTATACAAAGCTACACGGAGTTGTACGGAGTTGTATGTAGTTGTGGTAAGTTGTACAGAGTTGTATGGAGTTGTACAAAGCTGTACGGAGTTGTACAGAGTTTTACGGAGTTGTATGGATTTCAACAAATTGTAAGGAGTTGAAAACATTTGTATGGAGTTGTATGGAGCTATACGGAATCGTAGCAAGTTGTAGGAAGTTGCAGGGAGTTGTATGGAGTTGTACAGAATTGAAATCACTTGAATGGATTTGTACGGAGTTGTACGAAGCTGTACAGAGTAGTAGCGATTTGTGTCCAGCTGTATCGAGTTGTACTGTGTTGTACTGAGTTTTATTGAGTTGTACGGATTTTCTTAGATCTATACAGAGTTTTATGGAGTTGTACAGAGTTTTACGGAGATGTACGGAGTTGTACAAAGTTGCAGGGACTTGTACAGAGTTGTATGGAGTTGTACAATGTTGTACAGAGTTGTACGGAGTTGTCTGCAGTTGTACAGAGTTGTATGGAGTTGTATGGAGTTGTACAGAACCGAATGGAGTTGCACGCAGTTGTATGGTATTGTACAGAATTGTAGGGAGATGTACAGAGCTGTACAGAGTTGTAGCAATTCATACAGAGTTTAACGAGTTGTAAGGAGTTGTAGTGAATTGTACAAAGTCGTACAGAGCTGTATGAATTTTAGCAGACTTGTACGGAGTTTTACGGAGTTGTACGGAGTTCTAGCAATTTTCATGAAGTTGTACAGAGTTGTATAGAGTTGTACGGAGTTGTACAGCATTTTGACGGAGTTGTACAGAGCTGTACGGAGTTGTACAGAGTTTTGTAGCATTGTACACAGTTGTACAGAGTTTTATAGAGTTGTACAGAGTTGTAGCGAGTTGTAGCGAGTTGTACAGAGTTGTACAGAGTTGTACGGAGTTGTACGGGGCTATAAGGAGCAGTATAGTTTTGTACTGAGCTGTACAGATTTGTACAGAGTTCTACCGAGTTGTAGCGAGTTGTAGCAAGTTGTAGCAAGTTGTACACAGTTGTACAGAGTTGTACACAGTTGTAGAGAGTTCTACGGAGTTGTACGGAGTTGTAAGGACTTCTACGGAGTTGTACGGAGTGGTACGAATTTGTACGGAGTTGTACAGAGTAGAATGGAGTTGCAAGGAGATGTAGGGGGTTGTATGGAGTAGTACGGTGATTTACAGAACTGTACAGGTAGTACGTAGTTGTATGGAGTTGTAAAGATTTAGAAAGGTGTAGAAAACTTGTACGAAGTCGTATGGAGTTGTATGGAGTTGTATGTGGTTAGAGGGGTTGTACGGATGTGTACAGAGCTACACGGAGTTGTACAGAGTTCAAGCAATTTGTACGGAGTTGTACCGAGTTTTACGGAGTTGTACGCAGTTGTATAGAGGTGTATGGAGTTTTACAGGGTTGTACAGAGTTGTAGCAAGTTATAGCAAGTTGTAGCAATTTGTACGGAGTTTTTCAAAGATGTACGGAGTTTTACAAAGTTGTACTGAGTTGCACGGAGTTGTATGGACTTGTATGTACTTGTAGCATGTTATACAGAATTGTACCGAGTTGTACAGAGATGTACGGAGTTGTACAGGGTCTGAGTTGTACGGAGTTGTGTGGAATTTTAGGAAGTTGTACGCTTTGTACAGAGTTGTACAGAGCTGTACAGAGTTGTACAGTGTTGTATAGAGTAGTACAGAGTTGTACGTAGTTGTACCAAGATGTACAAAGCAGTGATTTGTGAAGACCTGTACGGAGTTGTACAGAGTTGTACTGAGTTGTACAACATTGTACAAAGTTGTACAGAGTTGTACGCAGTTGTACGGAGTTGTACGGAATTGTACAGAGTTGTACATAGCTGTATGGATTTGTACAGAGTAATAGGGACTTGTACGGAGTTGTACAGAGTCGCACGGAGTTCTATGGAGTTGTACGGAGTTGTATTGAGTTGTACGGGCTTACACGGAGCTTAACGGAGTCGCACCGAGTCATGAAGAATTGTACGGAATGACAAGGAGTTCTATGGAGTTGTACGGATTTGTAGCAATTCTTACAGAGTTGTAAGGAGTTGTATGGATTGAAACTGATTTGTACAGAGGTGTACGGAGTTGTACAAAGTTGAACGGACTGGCGTGGAGTTGTACGGAGCTGTACGGAGTTGTACGGAGTTGTACAGAGTAGTACGGAGTTGTATGGAGTTGTAAGGAATTGTACGGAGTTGTACAGAGTTGTACGGAGCTGTACAGAGTTTTACAATGTTTTACAGGGTTGTACGGAGTTGTACAGAGTTGCAGCAAGTTGTAGCGAGTTGTAAAGAGTTGTACGGAGTTGTACAAAGTTGTACCGAGTTGTACAGAGTTGTAGGGGGCTGTATGATGTTTTACAGAGTTGTACGGAGTTGTACTGAGTTGTGTAGAGTTGTACAGAGTTGTACTGAGTTGTACAGAGTTGTACGGAATTGTAAAGAATTGTACAAAGTAATACAAATTTGAAAGGAATTGTACTGGGTTGTATGGAGTTGTATGGAGCTGGATCGAGTTGTATGGAGTTGTTTGGAGTTGTACGGATTTGTACGGAGTTGTACCAAGGTGTAAGGAGGTGTACAGAGTTGTACGGGATTGTACGGATTCAAAGACAGATGTAGGGAGTTGTAGGGATTTCTCTGGAGTTGTACAACATTGTACGGAGTTGTACGTAGTTGTACCGTGTTGTACAAAGTTTTAGCCATTTGTACATTGCTGTATGGAGTTGCACTGAGTTACACGCAGCTGTACATAGTTGTACGGAGCTGTACGGAGTTTTACGGAGTTGTATGGAGTAATACGGAGTTGTATGAAGTTGTGCAGGGCTGTACAAAGTTGTACAGATTTGTATGGAGTTGTACGGAGTTGTACGGAGTTGTACAGAGTTGTACGGAGTTGTACGGAGTTGTATGGAGTAATACGGAGTTGTATGAAGTTGTGCAGGGCTGTACAAAGTTGTACAGATTTGTATGGAGTTGTACGGAGTTGTACGGAGTTGTACAGAGTTGTACGGAGTTGTACGGAGTTGTAATGAGTTTTAGCAAGTTGTACGGAGTTGTACAGAGTTAAACAGATTTGTTCGGGGTTGTACAAAACTGTATGGAGTTGCATGGAGTTAGACAGAGTTGTACGGAGTTGTACAGAGTTGTACGGAGTTGTACGGAATTGTACGGAGTAGTACAGAGTTGGAGGGAGTGGTAGGGGGTTAAACGGAGTTGTACGGAGCTGTACAGAGTTGTACAGAGTAGTACGGAGTTGTTCGGAGTTGCACGGATTCATACGGGTTTGCAGCAAGCTGTAGAAACGTTGGATGGAGCTGTATGGATCTGTATGGAGTTGTATGGAGTTGTACAGAGTTGTAGGGAGATGTCCAGAGTTTCATGAAGTTATTCAAGAGTTGTACAGGGTTGTACGGAGTTGTACGGAATTGTACCATGTTGTACGGAGTTGTACAGATTAGTAGCAAGTTGCAGGGAGTTGTAGGGAGTTGTATGGAGTTTTACAGAGTTGTACAGAGTTGAACGGAACTGTACGGAGTTGAACACAGCTGTATGAGTTGTACGGAGTTGTACGAGGTTGTACGGAGTTGTACAAAGTTGTACCAAGTTGCACCAAGTTATAGCAATCTGTACATAGCTGTACGGAATTGTACAGAGTTGTACTCAATTGTATTGAGTTGTAAGGAGTTGTGCAGAGTTGTACGGGGCTGTATAAAACTGTACGGAGTTGTAGCTGTTTTTACGGAGTTGTACTGAGTTGTACAGATTTGCATAGACTAGTACGGAGTTGCAATGGAGTTTTACAGATTTGTACGGATTTTCCCAGCGTTTTACGGAGTTGTATGCAGTTGTATGGAGTTGTACGGAGTTGTAGCAAGTTATAGAGAGTTTTATGGAGTTGTACGGAGTTGTACAAAGTTGTACAAAGTTGCACGGGGCTATACGGAGCTGTACAGAGTTGTAACAATTTGTACAAAGTTTTAATGAGTTGTACGGACTTGAACAGAGTTGTACGGAGTTATATGGATTTTTACAGAGTTGTACAGAGTTGTAGTGAGTTGTAGCGAGTTGTACGGAGTTGTGCAGAGATGTAAGGAGTTGTACAGAGGTTTGCAGAGGTGCACAGAGTCAGACGGAGCTATAAGGATCTGTACAGAGTTGAACAGAGTCAAACAGAGTTGTACAGAGTTGTAAGAATTTTCAGAGACTTTCACGGAGTTGTACTGAGTTGTACGGTATTGTACGGAGTTGTACCGAGTTGTGCAGAGTTTTACGGAGTTTTATGTAGTTGTACGAAGGTGTACGGAGTTGTACGGAGTTGTACAGAGTTGAAAGGAGTTGTACGGAGTTGTACGGAGTTGTACACAGTTGTACGGAGTTTGACGGAGATGTACAGAGTTGCATGGAGTTGTACGGAGTTGTATGAAGTTGTACGGAGTTGTACAGAGTTGTACGGAGCTGTACTGACTTGTACAAAATTGTATGGATTTGTAGTGAGTTGTACAAAGTTGTACAAAGTTGTACAACTTGTACAGAGTTTTATGGAGCTGTACGGAGCTGTACGTGGTTGTAGCGATTTGTACGGAGTTTCACGGATTTGTATGGAGTTATACTGAGTTGTACATAGTCATATAGAGTTGTACGGAGGTGTACGGAGTTGTACAGAGTTGTATGGAGATGTACGGAGTTGTAGCGAGTTTTAGCAAGCTGTAGCAAGTTGTAGCAAGTTGTACGGAGTTATACGGAGTTCTACAGGGTTGTATGGAGCTGTACGGAATTTAACGGAGTTGTACAGAGTTGTACAAAGTTGTACGGATTCGTAAGGAGTTGTATGGTGTACGGAGTTGTACAGATTTGTAGCAAGTTGTAGGGAGCTGTAGGTAGTTGTGTGGAAATTTACGGAGTTGTACAGATTGTATAGAGTTACACGGAATTGTACGGAGATGTACGTGGTTGTACGGAGTTGTTCCGAGTTGTACGGAGTTGTACAGAGTTGTATGGAGTTCTAGCCATTTGTACAGAGCTGAACGGAGTTGAGAGGAATGTTGTACAATGCCTTCTAAATATTCTACGTTGTTTATACCTGCAAGTTTATGCCTAGTACACGTGCACTGTTTTTTGTTACTCTGACCGTGGCTGACTCGTGTTGTGATTCATAGAAGTTGAAGTCACTTGGTTAACTTTGCGGTCATGGTCAGTGGCACAGACCAACTGTGTCAAGGCATTGCGCACAATAGCAACACCGAGCCACCAATTTTTAGCCTTGTTTATACTTGGTAAGAAGTGCCTAGTATATGTACAATGTGATTGGGCACTCTGACCGTGGTTGACTTGTGTTATAAATCAGAGAAGTTAAAGTCACTTGGTCAACTTTGTGGTCATGGTCAGCGGCACATGCCAACTTTGTCCATGCATTGCGCAAAGTACCCACACCGAGCCACGAGTACTTTACCCTGTTTATACCTGCAAAGTCATGCCTAGTACACGTGCACTGTGATTGGGAACTCTGACCTTGGCTGACTCATGGTATGATCCATACCTGTGTTTTACTCAGTTAGCTTTTTGGTCATTTTCAGTGGCACTGTGATTGGGAACTCTGACCCTGGCTGACTTGTCTTATGATTCATAGAAATTAAAGTCAGTTGGTTAACATTGTGGTTATGTTCAGTGGCGCAAACTAATGTTTTCAAGGCATTGCGCACAATAGCCACGCCAAGCCACCAGTATTTAGCCTTGTTTATACCTGCAAGGTCATGCCTAGTACATGTACACTCTGATTGGGTACTCTGACCGTGGCTGACGCGTGTTATGATTCATAGAAGCTAAAGTCACTTGGTTTGCTATGTGGTCATTGTCAGTGGCACAGGCCAACTTTGTCAAGACATTGCATGGAATGGCCACACCGAGCACTTGTGTTTTACCTTGTTTGTACATGCAAGGTCATGCCTAGTACACGTGCACTGTTATTGGGCACTCTGACCGTAGCTGACTCGTGTTATGATTCATATAAGTTAAAGTAACATGGTTAACTTTGTGGTCATGGTCTGCGGAAAAGGCCAACTTTGTCAATACATTGCGTAGTCTCACAAAGCCACCAGTAATTTACCTTGTTTGTACCTGCAAGCTCATCTCTTGTAGACGTGCGCTGGGATTGGGAACTCTAGCCGTGGCTGGCTCGTGCTATGGTTCTTACCACTATTCAACTTTGTTAACTTTGTGGTCATGGTCTGTGTCACAGGCCATCTTTGTCCAGGCATTGCGCACAATAGCCACACTGAGCCACCAGCATTTTACATTATTTATACCTGCAAGGTCATGCCTAGTACACGTGCACTGTGACTGGGCACTCTGACTGAGGATGACTCGTGCTATGCTTTACAGAATTTAAAGTCACTTTGTTAACTTTGTGCTCATGGTCAGTGGCACAGGCCAACTCTGTCAAGGAATTTTGCACAACAGCCACACCAAGCCACTAGTATTTGCCCTTGTTTACACCTGCAAGGTCATGCCTAGTAAACGTGTACTTTGAGGGGGCACTCTGACCGTGGCTGACTCGTGCTATGATTCAGTCCAGTATCTTACTTGGTGAGCGTTGCGCTCATGGTCAGTGGCATAGGCCAACTTTATCAGGGCATTGCGCACAATAGCCAAGGTGAAACTTTGTCGTCATGGTCAGCGGCACATGCCTACTTTGTCAAGGCATTGCACACAATAGCCACACCGAGCAACCAGTGTTTTACCTTTTTTATACCTGCAAGGTCATGCCTACTACACGTGCACTGTGATTGGGCACTCTTACCGTGGCTGACTCGTATCATAATTAATAGAAGTTAAAGTCACCTGGTTAACTTTGTGGTCATGGTCAGTGGCACAGGCCAACTTTGTCAAGGCATTGCGCGCAATAGCCACACCGAACCAGCAGTATTTTACCTTGTTTATACCTGCAAGGTCTAGTACACGTGCACTATGATTGGGCACTCTGACCATGGCTGGCTCATGCTATGATTCATAGAAGTGAAAGTCACTTGGTTAACTATGTGCTCATGTTCAGTGGCACAGGCCAACTCTGTATAGGCATTGCGCACAATAGCCACACTGATCCGCTAATATTTTACCTTTTTTAAACCTGCAATATCATGCCTAATACACGTGTACTGTGACTGGGCACTCTGATCGTGGCTCACTCGTGTTATGATTCGTAGAAGACAATGTCACTTGGTTAACTTTGTGGTCATGGTCAGTGTCACAGGCCAACTTTGTCAAGGCATTGCCCACAAAAGCCACACCAAGCCACCAGTATTTTACCTTGTTTGTACCTACAAGGTCATGCCTAGTACACGTGCACTGTGATTGGGAACGCTGACCATGGCTGACTCATGTTATGATTCATGGAGTTTAAAGCCACTTGGTTAACTTTGTGGTCATTGTCAGTGGCACAGGCCAACTTTGTCAAGACATTGCGCACAATAGCCACACCGAGCCACTTGTATTTAAACTTTTTCTTTGCATCTGAAAGGTTATGTCAATTAAAAGTGCACTGTGATTGGGAACTCTGACCGTGGCTGACTTGTGTTATGATTCATAGAAGTTAACATCACTTGGTTAACTTTGTGGTCATGGTCAGTGGTACAGGCCAGCTTTGTCAAGACGTTGCGCATTACAGCCATACCGAGCCACCAGTAATGTATTCTTTTTATACCTTCAAGGGCATCCCTTGTTTAAGTGCACTGTGATTGGGCACTCTGACCGTGGCTGACTCGTGTTATGATTCATAGAAGTCAAAGTCACCTGGTTAACCTTGTGGTCATGGTCAGTGGCACAGGCCAACATTGTCAAGGCATTGCGCAAATTGGCCACACCAAGCCACTGTTATTCTACATTTTTTATACGTGCATGGTCATGCCTAGTACACGTGCACTGTGATTGGGCGCTCTGCCATGGCTGACCCGTACTTTGATTCATATGAATTAATGTCACTTGGTTAACTTTGTGGTCATGGTCAGTGGCATAGGCCAACTATGTCAAGACATTGGGCACATAGCCACACTGAGCCACCAGTATTTTACCTTTTTTATACCTGCAAGGTAATGCCTAGTACACGTGCACTTTGATTGAGGACTTTGACCATGGCTAACTCGTCTTATGATTCACAGGAGTCAACGTCACTTGGTGATTTTTGTGCTCATGGTTTGTCGCACCGGCCAACTTTGTATCGACATTGCGCACAATAGCCACACAAAGCCATTAGAATTTTACCTTTTCTTGTACATTCAAGGTCATGCCTAGTACACGTGCACTATGATTGGACACTCTAACCGTGGCTGAATCCTTTTGTGATTCATAGAGGTTAAAGTCACTTGGTAGGCTTTGTGGTCATGGTCAGTAGTACGGACCAGATTTGTGAAGATATTGCACACAATAGCCACACTGAGCCACCATTATTTGACCTTTTTTATACCTGAAAGGTCATGCTTAGTTCACGTGCACTGTGATTGGGCACTATGACCGTGGCTGACTGGTGTTGTGCTTCATAGAAGTTAGTCACTTGGTAAAATTTGTGCTCATGGTCAGTGGCATAGGCAACCTTTGTCAAGGTATTGTGCACAACAGCAACACCGAGCCACCAATGTTTTACCTTGTTCATACCTTCAAGTTCATGCATAGTACACGTGCACTGCAATTGGGCACTCTGACCGTGGCGGACTCGTGCTATGATTCATAGAAGTTAAAGTCACTTGGTTAACTTTGTGGTCATGGTCAGTGGCACAGGCCAACTTTGTCAAGGCATTGCGCAGAATAGCCCCACTGAGCCACCAGTACTTTACCTTGTTTATACCTGCAAGGTCATGCCTAGAAAACGTGCACTGGGATTGGGCTCTCTGACTGTGGCTGACTTGTGTTATGATTCATAGAAATTCAAGTCACTTGGTTACCTTTGTGCTCATGGTTTGTCGCACCTGCCAACTTTGTAACGCCATTGCACACAATAGCCACACCGCGCCACTAGCATTTTACCTTTCTTATACATGGAAATTTCATGCCTAGTACACTTGCACTTTGATTGGGCACTCTTACTGTGGCTGACTCGTCTTTTGATTCATAGAAGTTAAAGTCACTTGGTTAACTTTGTGCTCATGGTCAGTGGCATAGGCCAACTTTTTCAAGACATTGCACGCAATATCTACACTGAGCCACCAGTATTTGACCTTGTTTATACCTTCAAGGAAATGCCTAGTACACGTGCACTTTGATTGGGTCCTCTGAACGTGGCTGACTCGTGCTTTGATTCATTGAAGTTAATGTCACATGGTTAACTTTCTGCTCGTGGTCAGAGGCACAGGCCAACTTTGTCAAGACAGTGTGCACTGCCAAACCAAGCCATTAATATTTTACCTTGTATATACCTACAAGGTCATGCTTAGTACACGTGCACTGTGAGAGTGTTTCCCACTTTGTTACATGCACTGTAAGTGGGCACTCTGACGGTGGCTGACTCGTGTTATGATTCATAGAAGTTAAAGCAACTTGGTTAACTTTGTGCTCATGGCCACTGGCACAGGCCAACTTTGTGAAGACATTATGCATAATAGCCACACGGAGTCACTAGTATTTTATGTTGTGCATACCTGAAAAGTCATGCCTACTACACGTGCACTGTGATTGGGCACTCGGACCGTGACTGACTTGTGTTATGATTCATATCAGTTGAAGTCACTTGGTTAACTTTGTGGTCATGGTCAGTGGCACAAGCCAACTTTGTCAAGGCATTGCACACAATAGCCATGCAGAGCCACTAGTATTTTACCTTGCTTATACCTGCAAGGTCATGCCTACTACACGTGCACTCTGATTGGGCACTCTGACCGTGGCTTACTCATGTTATGATCCATAGAAGTTAAAGTCACTTGGTTAACTTTGTGGTCATTGTCAGTGGCACAGGCCAACATTTTCAAGGCATTGCGCGCAGTAGCCACACTGAGCCACCTGTTTTTTACATTGTTTATAACTGCAAGGTGATGTTAAGTACACGTGCACTGCTATTGGGTACTCAGACCGTGGCTGACTCGTGTTATGATTCATAGACGTTAAAGTCACTTGGTGCAACTTCGCAGTCATGGTCAGCAGCACATGCCAGTATTGTCAAGGAATTGTGCACAATAGCCACACCGAGCCACCAGTACTTTACCTTCTTTATACCTGCAAGGTCATGCCTAGTAAACGTGCACTGTGACTGGGTATTCTGACCGTGGCTGACTCGTGTTGTAATTCATAGGATTTAAAGTCACTTAGTTAACTTTGTGGTCATGGTCAGTGGCACAGGCCAACTTCGTCAAGGCATTGCGCACAATAGCCACACCAAGCCACTAGTGTTTAACCTTTGTTATACATGCAAGGTCATGCCTACTACACGTGCACTATGATTGGGCACTCTGGCGCGGCTGACTCGTGCTATGATTCGTAAGTTAAAGTCACTTGGTTCAATTCGTGCTCATGGATAGTGGCACAGGCCATCGTTTTCAAGACGTTGTGCACAATAGCAACACGAGCCACCAGTATTTTACCTTGTTTATACCTGCAAGTTTACGCTGAGTACACGTGCACTGTAGTTGGGCACCCTGACTGTGGCTGTCTCGTGCTATCATTAATAGAAGTTAAAGTCACTTTGTTAACTTTGTGGTCATGGTCAGTGGCACAGGCCAACCTTGTCAAGACATTGTGCACAATAGCCACACCAAGCCACCAGTATTTCACCTAATTTTCACTTGCAAGGTCATGCCTAGGACACGTGCACTTTGACTGGGTACTCTGACCGTGGCTGACTCATGTTATGATTCTTAGACGTTTAAGTCGCTTTGATAACTTTGTGGGCAATTTTAGTGGCACATGCTAACCTTGTCAAGATACTGTGCACAATAGCCACACCGAGCGACTATTGTTTCACATTGTTTATACATGCATGCTCATGCCTAGTACACGTGCACTGTGATTGGGCACTCTGACCATGACTGACTCGTGTTATGATCAATAGAAGTTATAGCTACTTGGTTAACTTTGTGGTAATGGTAAGTGGCACATGCCAACTTTTTCAAGGCTTTGCGCACAAAAGCCACAATGAGCCACTAGTGATTTACCTTGTTTATACCTGCAAGGTCATGAATAGCACATGTGCACTGTGATTGGGTACTCTGACCGTGGCTGACTCGTGTTATGATTCATAGAATTCAAAGTCACCTGGTTAACTTTGTGATCATGGTCAATGGCACAGGCCAACTTTGTCAAGGCATTGCGCACAATAGCCACACCGAGCCACCAGTTTTTTGCCTTGTTTATACATGCAAGGTCATGCCTATTACACGTCACTGTGATTGGGCACTCTGACCGTGGCTGACTCGTGCTATGATTCATATAAGTTGCAGTCACTTGGTTAACTTTGTGGTCATGGTCCGTGGCACAGGCCAACTTTGTCAAGGCATTGCACACGATAGCAACACCAATTCACTAGTAATCTATCTTGTTGATACCTGCAAGGTCATACCTAGTACACGTGCACTGTGATTGGGCACTCAAACTGTGGCTGACTCGTGTTATGATTCATAGAAGTTAAAGTCACTTGGTTAACTTGGTGGTCGTCGTCAGTGGCACAGGCCAACCTTGCCAATACATTGCGCACAATAGCCACTCTGAGCCACCAGTATCTGACCTTTTTTACATCTGCAAGATCATGCCTAGTCCACGTGCACTGTCATTAGGAACTCTGACCGTAGCTGACTCGTGCTATGATTTGTAGAAGTGAAAGTTGTTAAAACATAGAACATGACCACATCAAAAGACACAACTCTCCTTGCTTGGATACTCGGAGCACTCTCAATAAAGGTTCAGCCCTGGAAAAAACCACCTTGGTCATAACTCCAAATAGCTGTTGTCAGTCAGCGACCGACCAACGGACTCTCTGCGAGTCATCCCCTAATAAGCAGTTATACCGCGAGCGCGTCCGGCTAGCGCAGAAGAAGCCGTTGCTGATGTGTTTAGTCCTGTTATGTTGCAAAAATGGAGGATGTTCATTCCCTCCCAGAGTAATCTAGAACAGTTCTTTCCATCATGTTCACCTTCGGTTCTGCGGCTTCAGCGCCGTGTCCTTGCTCTACTCGCTCCTTGCTTATTCTGCTCTCGCCATCCACTGTCAAGCTCACGTCTCATCGCCATATCACTCTTGCTTCCTTGGCCAGCTCGCATTAATCCATCACTCTGGCTCCGCCTCAACTTTCTCTTGCTCACTACCGGTCTACCTTGCAACTCACTCCAACACACCTCTTCTCTTCAAGCTCCTACGACTAACTCCTTACGATGTCCCATGTCTCTTTACTGTCGTCTTCTGTTTGGCAAACCTCTGCACGTCTCATTGCTTCCGCATACTTCAGCCATTGCCACCTTGCCTTGCTACATTCTTCTGACATGGTATAAGAGCATCAGGTGACATCACCTGGCTCCTTCAGACCAAGTCATCGCCTCACCACTCCCATCACCATTCTCTGCTGTCCCACCAATATCTGCTGTCGTCGTTGCAGCTGACGTCAGCACCATCACTTCAACTGCTCCTCAAATCTGTGGCGACGCTCATCACTAAAACAAAAGCCCTGCGTCCAACACACGCCCACAGCATCGTTCAGTGCCTCTCCATTGTCAACAGCTCATAGCAGCTCCCAAAGCGCTCTTTGCCTTTTACTTCGCCGAAGCTTCCTGCCGCTTCCATTTTCCTCTCCTATCACCCTACATTGCCTTCCACTAACCACTGGCTTGCAGATTTCACCTGCCTGCTTCTCTTTCTCACCATACACAAAAATCTCTGCAACCAAGTGGCACGGTCATGACTCCTTCGCTGCCTCCGTCTCCCGCAGTGCCTTCTCTACTTTATCCTCCTCCAGCCATCGCAGCTGTCGCTGTCTGCTCCACCTGCTCCATCCGTGTGAGCCTTCATTGTCTGTCACCTTCTCCTCTACTCTGAACCATCCTCTCCAGCCGCCTTCTCGCGTCATCCCCTATCATCCTCAGATGCAGCAGAGCTCTGTCCACCGTCGGGACATCAGAAACCAGTCTTCCTGCTCGTCGGTCTAGAGCCAACTGGTGGACAAGCTGTTACTTTCCTGACATCCGTGAGCTTCTCTGCTTCTCTCAGACCGCTGCCGCACTTTCTCTCACTATCAGGATATCCGACACCACCAGTCTTCCTTCCCATTAGTCTCGGGCCAACTGGGGCACAAGCCGTTACTCCCCTGACATCAGATGACTTTTCCACCGCATTTGCCTTTTGTCTCCGCCCACTTCGTCTTCATCAGCTGCATCTCCTCATCCTGCGGCTTTCCTGCTTATCAACCTCAGCTCCAGCTTTCTCCTCCTTCTTCCACTACGCATC
>SZWC01000678.1:111089-140508 GCA_023375785.1 Penium margaritaceum | reverse complement strand
TCTCCTCCATCCAATGACCACCAAATGTTTTTGAAAACATCACTCAAACCAATGTACACAAGTAAACATTTCTACAGACTAACCCATACACTCATTGATGCACCTCCACGTACAATCTCCATAAAATCTTACACCTCCACATCCACTCCCAATATGCACTTTCACCCAACACCTCCCCACCCCCTCACATCCACCTTTACCTCTACCTACATGATTCAATGCACAAGTGGACACATACCATCACAAAATGCAATAACATTCATACGCCTCCTCATGCACTCCCCATATACACTTTCACTCCAACCCCCACCCCCCAGCACACATTCCACCCATCCACCTCTAGTTCAACCCAGAGAAAAATGGTGTCCACCTTCCTAGAACCTTCCTACAAACCGGATACCAGTAAACACAAGTGCACAATTGTACCCCCACCACATACCTCTTTTGCACACCTCCTCATACACAGTCCACATGCACTTTCACCCCATACCCCCTCCACCCTCCACACTCCTCTCTTGTAGTCCACACAATAGCGTAAATTACTAAACAAACATATGAGACACTAACTCACCACAACACACTCTAATTCCCATCCCCCCCTCCCCTCCTACCTCAAGCCAGCCTTACCACGTCTTCGTTATACACTAGTGTTCCATTTCACCCACACCACACTCACCAATTCCTACACCTCCACATTCACTCCCCATATGCACTTTCACCCAACAAGACCCCCCCTATCCACGTCAAGCTCAAACCACTTGAATCACACACAAGTGTATTCTTTCAATCAAAAAACACACAATCATTCATACACCTACTTATACACTCCCCACATACACTTTCAATCCAGCCCTTCATCCCCCGCTCCCCAGCCCCCCCCTTCACTCCCCTTACCCATTACACCCACACAACTCTAGCTCAACCCTACAACATGGTGAACTAGTTTCCACCTTCTTAGAAGCTTCCTAATTCATCACTTTCCTATATACACACTTCGTCTGGTGTATAAAAGTCCTTCGATTAACTCTACCTCAGTTCACACCAGTGTGCAACCAGCTCGCAACCAGTTCAAATCATTCGAAACCAGTTTGCACCAGTTTGCACCAGTTTGCTCCCAGTTTGCACCAGTTTGCAACCAGTTCGCAACCAGTTTGCAACCAGTTTGAACCAGTTCGCAACCAGTTTGAACCAGTTCACAACCAGTTCGCACCAGTTTGTAAGCAGTTCGCACCAGTTTGCAACCAGTTCACACCAGCTCGAACCGGTTCAAACCAGTTTGCAACCAGTTCGCACCAGTCCCCAACCAGTTCACAACCAGTTTGCACCAGTTTGCTACCATTTCGCACCAGTTCACACCAGTCCACAACGAGTTCGCACCAGTTTGCAACCAGTTCACACCCGTTCGCACCAGTTCGTACCAGTTCCCACCAGTTTGAAACCAGTTCACACCAGTTTGCAGCGGGAATGCACCAGTTCACAACCAGTTTGCACCAGCTCGCCACCAGTTTGCACCAGTTCGCAACCACTTCACACCAATTCGCAACCAGTCCGCACCACATCACAATCAAATTGCACCCTGTTTGCAACCAGTTTGCACCAGTTTGCAACCAGTTTGCAACCAGTTGGCAACCAGTTTGCACCAGCTCACAACCAGTTGGCACCTGTTCGCAACCGGTTCGCACCAGTTGCACCAGTTCGCAACCAGTTCTCACCAGTTCGCACCAGTTCGCACCAGTTTGCAGCCTGTTTGCAACGCGTTCCTACCAGTTCCCAACCAGTTTGCTCCAATTTGCAACCAGTTTGCAACCATTTCACACCTGTTCAAAAACAGTTCGGAACCAGTTTGCACCAAATGGCCACCAGTACGCAACCAGTTTGCAACCAGTTTGCTCCCTGTTCGCAACCACTTCGCACCAGTTTGCAACCAGTTAGCAACCAGTTAGCAACCAGTTCGCAACCAGTTTGCACCAAATGGCCACCAGTACGCAACCAGTTTGCAACCAGTTTGCTCCCTGTTCGCAACCACTTCGCACCAGTTTGCAACCAGTTAGCAACCAGTTAGCAACCAGTTCGCAACCAGTTTGCACCAGTGTGCACCAGTTCGCAACCAGTTCATACCTGTTCGCAACCGGTTCGCACCAGTCCTCAACGTGTTTGCAACAGTTTGCACCAGTTCGCACCAGTTCGCACCAGTTTGCAACCAGTTTGCACCAGTTCGCAACCAGTTCACACCAGATCACCACCAGTTTGCAACCAGTTTGCAACCTGTTCGCAACCACTTCACACCCAGTTTTCACCAATTTGCAACCATTTTGCAACCAGTTCACAACAAGTTCACAACCAGTTCACACCAGTTCGCGACCAGGTCATTCCTGTTTGCACCAGGTCGCAGCAATTTTGCACCAGTTCGCATCCAGATTGCACCAGTTTGCAACCAGTTTGCACCAGTTTGAAACCAGTTTGAAAAAAGTTCACACCAGTACGCAACCAGTTTGCACCAGTTAGCACCAGTTCGCAACCAGTTTGCACCAGTTCCCAACCAGTTTACACCAGTTCACAACCATTCGCACCAGTTCGCAACCAGTTCACACCAGCTGCAACCAGTTCGCACCAGTTTGCAACCAGTTTGCACCAGTTCCCAACCAGTTTACACCAGTTCACAACCATTCGCACCAGTTCGCAACCAGTTCACACCAGCTGCAACCAGTTCGCACCAGTTTGCAACCAGGTCACACCCATTCGCAACAAGTTTGCACCTGTTCGCAACCAGTTTGCAACCAGGTCGCACCAGTTCGCAAGCCATTTCGCACAAGCTCCCAACCAGTTCACACCAGTTAGCACCAGTTCACAACCAGTTTGCAAGAGTTAACACCAGTTCGCACCAGGTTGCAACCAGTTCGCACCATTTCGCACCCGTTCGCAACCCGTTCGCACCCGTTTGCACCCGTTCGCAACCAGTTTGCACCAGTTAGTACCAGTTCACAACCAGTTCTCACCAGTTCACAACCAGTTTGCACCACTTTGCAACCAGTTCGCACCACATCGCAACCTTGCAACCATTTGGCACCAGTTTGCAACCAGTTTGCACAAGTTCGCAACCAGTTCGCACCAGTTCGCAACCAGTTCACACCCATTCGCACCATTTTGCAGCAAGTTTGCACCAGATTGCAACCAGTTCAAAACCAGTTTGCAATCAGTTTGCACCAGTTCATAACCAGTTCGTACCAGTTTGAAGCCAGATCAACCCAGTTCGCAACCAGTTCACACCAGTTCGCAACCAGTTCACACCAGTTCGCAGCCAGTTCGCACCATTTAACAACCAATTCGCACCACTTTGCAACCCGTTCGCACCAGTTCACAACCAGTTTACAGGAGTTCGTAACCAGTTTGCACCCGTTCACAACCTGTTCGCAACCAGTTTGCACCAGTTTGCATACAGATCGCACCAGTCCACAACTAGTTTGAAACCAGTTCGCGACCAGTTTGCAGCAAAATTGCACCAATTTGCAACCATTTTGCAGCCAGTTGTGAACTAGTTTCCACCAGTTTGCAACCAGTTTCCACCAGTTTGCATCCAGTTTGCACACAGTCTCAACCAGATTGCACCAATTAGCAACCACTTTCCAACAAGTTCGCAACGAGTTCGCAACCAGTTCGCAACCAGTTGGCAACCAGTCCGGATCCGTTCACAACCAGTTTTCACCTGTTTGCAACTTGTTCCCACCAGTTTGCAACCAGTTTGCACCAGTTTGCAACCTGTTTGCAACCTGTTCACAACCAGTTTGCACCAGTTCGCACCAGTTCGCAACCAGTTCGCACCAGTTCGCAACCAGTTCGCACCAGTTTGCAACCAGTTTGCACCAGTTTGCAACCTGTTTGCAACCTGTTCACAACCAGTTTGCACCAGTTCGCACCAGTTCGCAACCAGTTCGCACCAGTTCGCAACCAGTTCGCACCAGTTTGCAGCCAGTTCGCACAAGTTCTAAACCAGTTCACACCAGTTCGAAACCAGTTCAAACTGGTTTGCAACCACTTCGCACCAGTTCACAACCAGTTCGCACCAGTTCCCACCAGTTCGCAACCAGTTCACAATAGTTCGCACCAGTTCGCGACCGGTTTGCACCAGTTCCCAGCCAGTTCGCAACCAGTTTGCACCAGTTCGCAACCAGTTTGCACCAGTTTGCAACCATTTCGAACCAATTTGCAACCCGTTTGCACCAGTTTGCAACCAGTTTGCACCAGTTCGCAACCAGTTTGCACCAGTTCGCAACCAGTTTGCACCAGTTTGCAACCATTTCGAACCAATTTGCAACCCGTTTGCACCAGTTTGCAACAAGCTCACACCAGTTCAAAACCACTTTGCACAAGTTCGCAACAGTTTGAACCAGTTCGCGACCAGTTCGCACCAGTTCCCAACCCGTTCGCACCAGTTCACAACCAGTTTGCACCCGTTCGCGACCAGTTTGCACCAGTTTGCAACAAGCTCACACCAGTTAAAAACCACTTTGCACAAGTTCGCAACAGTTTGAACCAGTTCGCGACCAGTTCGCACCAGTTCCCAACCCGTTCGCACCAGTTCACAACCAGTTTGCACCCGTTCGCGACCAGTTTGCACCAGTTTGCAACCAGTTCGCACCAGTTCTCAAGAGGTTCGCACAAGTTTGCAACCAGTTTGCACCAGTTCGCACCAGTTTGCACCAGTTTGCACCAGTTCAAAACCAGTTCTGACCAGTTCCCAACCAGTTCGCACCAATTCGCAACCACTCCGCACCACATCGCAACCAGTTCACAACCAGTTCGCACCAGTTCACAACCAGTTGGAACCTGTTTGCAATCGGTTTGCAACCAGTTTTCAACCTGTTCACACCAGTTTGCAACCACTTTGCAACAAGTTCGCAACCAGTTTGCACCACTTTGCACCAGTTCGCACCAGTTTGCAACCAGTTTACACCAGTTTGCAACTACTTCGCACCAGTTCGCAACCAGTTGGCACCAGTTTTCAAGCATTTTACAACCAGTTCGCAACTAGTTTCCACCAGATCGCCACCATTTTGGACAAGTTCGCACCAGTTTGCAACCAGTTCGGAACCACTTTGCACCAGTTCGCAACCAGTTTGCACCAGTCCACAACCAGTCGCACCAGTTTGCAACCAGTTCACACCAGTTTGCAACCAATTCGCACCAGATCGCCACCAGTTTGCAACCAGTTCGAACGCATTGAGCAACCAGTTGGCAACCAGTTCCCACCAGTTTGCATCCAGATCGCACAAGTTCTCAACCAGATCGCACCAATGAACAACCAGTTTGCAACCAGTTCGCAACAAGTTCGCAACCAGATCGCAACCATTTTGCAACCACTTCGCACCAGTTCACAACCAGTTTGCACCTGTTTGCAACTTGTTCGCACCAGTTTGCAACGAGTTCGCACCAGTGTGCAACCAGTTTGCAACCAGTTCACAACCAGTTCGCACTAGATTGCAACCAGTTCGCACCGATCCGCAACCAGTTCGCACCAGTCCTCAACCATTTGCACCAGTTCTCAACAACTTCACACCAGTTTGCAACCAGTTCACAACCAGTTCGCACTAGATTGCAACCAGTTCGCACCGATCCGCAACCAGTTCGCACCAGTCCTCAACCATTTGCACCAGTTCTCAACAACTTCACACCAGTTTGCAACCAGTTCACACCAGTTCTTAACCAGTTTGCACCAGCTCACAACCAGTTCGAACCAGTTCGCAACCACTTCGCACCAGTTTGCAACCAGTTCACATCAGTTCACACCAGTTTGCGACCCCTTGGCAACCAGTTCGCAACCAGTTTGCACCAGTTCGCAACCAGTTCTCACCATTTCGCACCATTTCGCACCCAGTTTGCACTAGTCTGCAACCAGTTGCAACCCGTTCGCACCAGTTTGCAACCAGTTTGCACCAGATCGCAGCCAGTTCGCAACCAGTTTGCACCAGTTTGCAACAACTTCACACCATTTCGCAACCAGTTCGCACCAGTTCCAACTAGTTTGAACCAGTTCACAACCAGTTTGCAAACCGTTCATACCAGTTCCCAGCCTGTTTGCACCAGTTCACAACCACTTCGCACCAGTTTGTAACCAGTTGGCACCAGTTCCCAACCAGTTTGCAACCCGTTTGCACCAGTTTGCAACACGTTCGCACCAGTTCACAATGGGTTCACACCAGTTCACAACCGGTTTGCACCAGTTTGCACCAGTTCGCACCAGTTCGCACCAGATCAAAACCAGTTCACACCAGTTCGCAACCAGTTCGCACAAGTTCGCAACCAGTTCGCACCAGTTCGCCACCAGTACGCACCAGTTGGAAACCAGTTCGCACCAATTTGCAACCAGTCTGCACAACATCGCAACCAGTTCGTAGGCAGTTCACACCAGTTTGCAACCAGTTCGCACCAGTTCGCCACCAGTACGCACCAGTTGGAAACCAGTTCGCACCAATTTGCAACCAGTCTGCACAACATCGCAACCAGTTCGTAGGCAGTTCACACCAGTTTGCAACCAGTTCGCAACCGATTTGCAAACAGTTCGCAACCAATTCACAACCAGTTTGCACCAGTTCACAACAAGTTGGCACCTGTTTGCAACCGGTTTGCAACCAGTTCGCAACCAGTTTGCATCAGTTTGCAACCACTTTGAAACAAGTTCATAACCGGTTTGCACCATTTTTCACCAGTTTGCAACCAGTTTGCAACCAGTTCGCAACCAGTTTGCATCAGTTTGCAACCACTTTGAAACAAGTTCATAACCGGTTTGCACCATTTTTCACCAGTTTGCAACCAGTTTGCACCTGTTCGAACCAGTTTGCAACCAGTTCACACCCGTTCACAACCACTTCGCACCATTTCACAACCAGTTCGCAACAGTTCGCAACCATTTCGCAACCAGTTCGCAACTACTTCGCACCAGATCGCTACCAGTTCGGACCAGTTCGCACCAGTTAGCAACCAGTTTGCAACCTCTTCGCACCAGTTTGCAACCAGTTTGCACCCAGTTCGCCACCAGTTGACAACCAGTTCGTACCAGTTTGCAACCAGTTCGCACCAGTTAGCAACCAGTTTGCAACCTCTTCGCACCAGTTTGCAACCAGTTTGCACCCAGTTCGCCACCAGTTGACAACCAGTTCGTACCAGTTTGCAACCCTTTTGCACCAGATCTCCACCAGTTTGCAATCAGTTTGCAACCAGTTTGCAACCACTCTGCACCAGTGCGCGACCAGTTTGCAACCAGTTCACACCAGATTGCCACCAGTTCGCACCCTGTTTGCAACTAGTTCACACCAGTTTGCAAACCAGTTTGCACCAATTCGCAACCAGTTTGCAAAAAGTTTGCAACCAGTTTGCAACCAGCTCGCACCAGTTCGCAACCAGTTAACATCAGTTTGCAACCAGCTCGCAACCAGTTCCCACCAGTTTGCCACTAGTTTGCACCAGTTTGCAACCAGTTCACAACCAGTTTGCAACCAATTTGTACCAATTCGCAACCATTTTGCAACCAGTTGGCAACCAGTTCCCACCAGTTCGCATCCAGATTGCACCAGTTCTCAACCATTTCACACCAATTAGCAACAAGTTCGCAACCAGTTCGTAACCAGTTCACAACCAGTTCGCACTAGCTTGCAACCAGTTCACACCAGTTTGCAGGCAGTTCACAACCAGTTCACAACCAGTTTGCACCAGTTCGCAACCTATTCGCACCAGTGCTGAACATTTTTACACCAGTCCAAAACCATTCGTACCATTTTGCAACCATTTTGCACCATTTTGCAACTAGTTTGCACCAGTTCTTAACCAGTTCGCACCAGTTCGCAACTAGTTCCAATGAGTTCGAAACCACTTAGTACCAGTTGGCAACCAGTTTGCACCAGTTCACACCAGTTTGCAACCTGTTTGCAACAAGTTCGCAACCAGTTCGCACCAGTTTGCAACCAGTTTGCACCAGTATGCACCAGTTCACACCCAGTTTGCACCAGTTCGCAACCAGTTTGCAACCAGTTCGCACCAGTTCGCAACCAGATCGCACCAACCAGTTCGAACCAGTTCGCAACCAGTTCGCACCAGTTTGCACCAGTTCGCAACCAGATCGCACCAACCAGTTCGAACCAGTTCGCAACCAGTTCGCACCAGTTTGCACCAGTTCAAAACACGTTCACACCAGCTCGCAGCCAGTTCACACCAGTTCAACCAGTTTGAACCAGTTTGCAACCAGTTCGCAGCCAGTTTGCACCAGTTCCCAACTAGTTCGCAACCAGTTTGCAATGGGTTCGCACCAGTTTGCAACCAGTTCGCACCAGTTTGCAATGGAATCACACCATTTTGCAACCATTTTGCAGCATTTTGCAACCAGTTCGCAGCCAGTTTGCACCAGTTCCCAACTAGTTCGCAACCAGTTTGCAATGGGTTCGCACCAGTTTGCAACCAGTTCGCACCAGTTTGCAATGGAATCACACCATTTTGCAACCATTTTGCACCAGTTCGCACCAGTTTGCACCAGTTCAATACCAGTTTGCACCAGTTTGCAACCATTTCGCACCATTTGGCAACCAGTTCGCAACCATTTCGCACCAGTTCGCCACCAGTTCACACCAGTTCACACCAGTTCGCAACCAGTTCGCACCAGTTTGCACCAGTTCAATACCAGTTTGCACCAGTTTGCAACCATTTCGCACCATTTGGCAACCAGTTCGCAACCATTTCGCACCAGTTCGCCACCAGTTCACACCAGTTCACACCAGTTCACACCAGTTCACAACCAGTGGGCACCTGTTTACAACCAGTTTGCAAAAAGATCTAAACCAGTTCGCACCAGTTTGCAACCACTTTGCAACCAGGTCGCAACTAGTTTGCACCGGTTTGCAACCAGTTCTCAACCAGTTCGCAACAGTTCACAACCAGTTGGCACCTATTTACAACCAGTTTGCAAAAAGATCTAAACCAGTTCGCACCAGTTTGCAACCACTTTGCAACCAGGTCGCAACTAGTTTGCACCGGTTTGCAACCAGTTCTCAACCAGTTCGCAACAGTTCACAACCAGTTGGCACCTATTCGCAACCGGTTCGCAACCAGTTCGCAACCAGATTGCACCAATTTGCAACCACTTTTCAACATGTTCGCAACCAGCTTGCAACAGTTTGCATCAGTTCGCAACCACTTTGCACCAGTTCACACCAGTTCGCAACCAGTTTGCACCAGTTCGCAACCACTTTGCACCAGTTCGCAACCAGTTCACACCAGTTTGTAACCATTTCCCAACCAGTTCGCAACTAGTTCGCACCGGATCGCCACCAGTTCAGACCTGTTTTCACCAGTTCGCAACCAGTTTGCACCAGTTCACAACCAGGTGGCACCTATTCACAACCGGTTTGCAAACAGTTCGAAACCAGTTTTCACCAGTTCGCAACCACTTTGCAACAAGTTTGCAACTGGTTTGCAACCAGTTTGCAACCAGTTTGACACCAGTTCACAACCAGTTCCCACCAGTTTGCAACCACTTCGCACCAGTTCGCAACCACTTTGCACCAGTTCACAACCAGTTGGCACCAGATTGCCACCAGTTTGAAACCAGTTTGCAGTCAGTTCGCAACCAGTTCGCAACCACTTCACACCAGTTCGCAACCAGTATGCAACCAATTCCCAACCAGTTTGCACCAGACCTCCACCAGTTTGCACCAGTTTGCAACCAGTTCATATCCAGTTTGCAACCAGTTCGCAACAATTCGCAACCAGTTTGCAACCAATTCGCATGCAGTTTGCAACCAATTTGCACCAGTTTGCAACCAGTTCATATCCAGTTTGCAACCAGTTCGCAACAATTCGCAACCAGTTTGCAACCAATTCGCATGCAGTTTGCAACCAATTTGCACCAGTTCGCGCCAGTTCGCAACAAGTTTGTACCTGTTCTCAACCAGTTCGCACCAGTTCGCACCCTTTTTGCAACCACTTCGCACCAGTTTGCAACCAGTTCGCACCAGTTCGCAGCCCGTTTGTACCAGTTCCCACCAATATGCCACCAGTTCGCAGGACTTCGCAACCAGTCTGCACCAGTTTGCAACCAGTCCGCACCACATCGCAACCATTTTGCACCCTATTCACTACCTGTTTGCACCAGCTTGCAACCATTTTCTACGGGTTCATAACCACTTCACACCAGTTCGCAACCAGTTCACACCAGTTCGCAGCCAGTTCGCACCAGTCCGCAGCAGTTGGCACCCAGTTCGCACCCGTTCGCAACCAGTACGCAACCATTTTGCACCAGTTCACAGCAAGTTTGCACCAGTTTGCACAGTTTGCACCAGTTCACAACCAGTTCGCAACCAGTTCCCATCAGTTCGCAACCAGTTCACACCGGTTCGCACCAGTTCGCAACCAGTTTGCACCGTTTCGCAACCCGTTCACACCAGTTTGCAACCCGTTTGCACCAGTTTGCAGACCAGTTTAAAACCCTTTTGCACCAGTTTGCAACCATTTTTCACCGGTTCACATCCAGATCGCACCAGTTTGCAACCAGTTCTGAACCAGTTCACAACCAATTTGCGCCAGTTCTCAACCATTTCGCAGCCACTTGGCAACCAGTTCGCACCAGTTCGCATCCGGATCACACCAGTTCTCAACCAGTTCACGCAAATAAGCAACCAGTTTCCAAACAGTTTGTAACCAGTTCACAACCAGTTCGCAACCAGTTTTCAATCAGTTCGCACCAGTTCACAACCAGTTTCCACCTGTTTGCAACTGGTTCGCACCAGTTTGCAACCAATTTTCACCAGGTCGCAACCAGTTTGCAACCAGTTCAAAACCAGATTGCACCAGTTTGCAACCAGTTCGCACCAGTGGGCAACAATTCGCACAATTTCTCAACCATTTTGTACCATTTTGCAACCAGTTCGCACCAGTTCTTAATCCGTTTGCACCACTCCATAACCGGTTTGAACCGATTCGCAACCACTTGGAACCAGTTCGCAACCAGTTTGCACCAGTTCACACCAGTTTGCAACCCGTTCACAACCAGTTCGCAACCAGTTCGGACCCGTTCGCAACCAGTTCACACCATTTCACATTCACTTCGCATCAGTTTGCAACCAATTTGCAACCAGTTTGCAACCAGTTTGCACTAGTTCGAAACCAGTTCAAACCAGTTCACAACCAGTTTGCACCAGTTCCCAACAGGTTCACACCATTTCGCAACCAGTTCGCACCAGTTCTAACCCCTTTGAACCAGTTCGCAACCAGTTCGCAACTAGTTCACACCAGTTCCCAACCAGTTCACACCAGTTCACAACCAGTTCGCACAATTTCGCACCAGTTCGCGACCAGTTGGCACCTTTTTGCGACCAGTTCGCAACCAGTTTGCACCAGTTCACACCAGTTCACAACCAGTTCGCACAATTTCGCACCAGTTCGCGACCAGTTGGCACCTTTTTGCGACCAGTTCGCAACCAGTTTGCACCAGTTTTTTTTGCACCGGTTCGCAACAGCTTTGCACCAGTTCGCAACCAGTTAGCACCAGTTCGCACCCGTTCGCACCAGTTCAATACCAGTTCGCACCAGTTTGCACCAGTTTGCAACCATTTTGCAGCATTTTGCAACCAGTTCGCAACCAGTTCACACCATTTTGCCACCAGATCGCACCAGTTCGCACCAGTTCAATACCAGTTCGCACCAGTTTGCACCAGTTTGCAACCATTTTGCAGCATTTTGCAACCAGTTCGCAACCAGTTCACACCATTTTGCCACCAGATCGCACCAGTTCGCACCAGTTTGCAACCAGTTTGTACCAATTTGCAACCAGTCCGCACCACATCACAACCAGTTTGCAACCAGTTCACACCAGTTCAGAACCAGTTCGCAACCGATTTGCAACCAGTTCGCAACCAGTTTGCAACCAGTTCGCACCAGTTCACAACCAGTTGGCACCTGTTTGCAACTGATTTGCAACCAGTTCGCAACCAGTTTGCAACCAGTTCGCACCAGTTCACAACCAGTTGGCACCTGTTTGCAACTGATTTGCAACCAGTTCGCAACCAGTCCGCACCAGTTCGCAACCACTTTGCGTCCAGTTAGCAACAATTTTGCACCCGTTTGCACCAGTTTGCAACCAGTTCCCAACCAGGTTGCACCAGTTCACAACCAGTTGGCAATTATTCCCAACCGGTTTGCAACCAGTTTGCAACCAGTTTGCACCAGTTTGCAACCACTTTGCAACAAGTTCGCATCCTGTTTGCACCAGTTTGCACCAGTTCACAACCTCTTCACACCAGTTTGCACCAGCTCACAACCAGTTTGCACCAGTTCGCAACCACTTCGCACGAGTTCTTAACTATTCGCACCAGTTTGCAACCATTTCACAACCAGTTCACAACTAGTTTGCACCAGATGGCCACCAGTTCGGACCTGTTCACACCAGTTTGCAATCAGTTCACAACCACTACCAGTTCGCAACCAGTTTGCGACCAGTTCAAAACCAGTTCGCACCAGTTCGCAACCACTTCGGAACAGTTTGCAACCAGTTCGCACCAGTTCGCAAACAGTTTGCACCAGATTGCCACCAGTTTGCAATCAGTTTGCAATCCGTTCACAACATGTTCGCAACCACTTCCCACCTGTTCCCAACCAGTTTGCAACCAGTTTGCAACCAGTTCGCACCAGATTGCCACCAGTTTGCACCCTGTTCACAACCAGTTCGCACCAGTTCGCAACCACTTCCCACCTGTTCCCAACCAGTTTGCAACCAGTTTGCAACCAGTTCGCACCAGATTGCCACCAGTTTGCACCCTGTTCACAACCAGTTCGCACCAGTTTGCAACCAGTTCGCACCAATTCGCAACCAGTTTGCAACCAGTTCGAAATCAGTTTGCAACCAGTTCGCACCAGTTTGCAACCAGTCCGTACCTGTTCGCAGTCATTTTGCACCAGTTCGCAACCAGTTCGCACAAGTTTGCAACCAGTTTACACCAGTTTGCTCCAGTTTGCCACCAGTTTGCACCAGTTCGCAACCAGTTTGAACCAATTCGCAACCAGTCCGCACCACATCGCAACCAGTCCGCACCACATCGCAACCAGTTTGCACCCAGTTTGCAACCAGTTCGCAACCACTTTGCACCAGTTTAGAACCACTTCGCACCAGTTCACAACCAGTTGGCACCAATTTGCAACCAGTTTGCACGAGTTTGCAACCAGTGTGCACCAGTTCGCAACCAGTTTGCACCAGTTCACAACCAGTTCGCACCAGTTTGCAACAAGGTCGTACCAGTTCAGAACCAGTTTGCACCAGTTCGCAACCAGTTCACACCAGTTTGTAACCACTTTGCACCATTTCGCAACCAGTTCGCATCAATTCCCAACCACTTTGTACGGGTTTGCAACCAGTTCGCACCAGTTCGCAACCAGTTTGTACCAGTTCGCAACCAGTTCGCACCCGTTTGCAGTAAGTTTGTACCAGTTCACAACCAGTTTGCACCAGTTTGTAGCCAGTTTGCACCAATTCACAACCAGTTTGCACCAGTTCGCAACCAGTTCAAACCAGATCGCAACCAGATTGCACCAGTTCGCAACCAGTTTGCACCAGTTTGTAGCCAGTTTGCACCAATTCACAACCAGTTTGCACCAGTTCGCAACCAGTTCAAACCAGATCGCAACCAGATTGCACCAGTTCGCAACCAGTTTGCACTAGCTCGCCACTAGTTCGCACCAATTCACAACCAGCTTGCACCAATTCACAACCAGTCTGCACCACATTGCAACACGTTTGCACCCTGTTCTCAACCAGTTTGCACCAGTGCACAACCAGTTCACACCAGTTTCAAACCAGTTCGCAACCAGTTTGCACAAGTTCGCCACTAGTGCGCACCAGCTCGCAACCAGTTTGGAGCACTTCACAACCAGTGCGCACCACATCACAACCAGTTTGCACCCTGTTTGCAACCAGTTTGCACCAGTTCGCACCAGTGCGCAACCACTTCACACCAGTTTGCATCCAGTTTGCATCAATTCGCAACCAGTTTGTACGGGTTTGCAACCAGTTTGCACCAGTTCGCAACCAGTTTGTACCAGTTCGCAACCAGTTCGCACCCATTCCCAACAAGGTCGTACCAGTTCACAACCAGTTTGAACCAGTTTGTAGCCAGTTTGCACCAGTTCGCAACCAGTTTGCACCAGTTCAAAACCAGTTCAAACCATTTCGCAACAAGATCGCACCAGTTCGTACCAGTTCGCACCAGTTCGCAACCATTTTGCACCAGTTTGCAGCCAGTTCGAACCCATTCGCAACCAGTGCACACCATTTCAAAACCATTTTGCATCAGTTTGCACCAGTTTGCAACCCTTTTGCACCATTTTGCAACCCGTTTGTACCAGTTTGCAACCAGTTCACAACCCATTCGCACCAGTTTGCAACAAGTTTGCAACTGTTGAAAAGTGCCCCTGCCATGGATGCCGTTTGCCGTTTTCCTGGTTCGACCACTGGAGAGTGGTTGAATGTCTGATCTGCCTGCAGATTTTGATTGTTTGGATTTTTCAATGCGGTCTCGAGCTTTCAGTCACTCAATTTGGTTGAGAATTCAGAAAGTTAGCCCCATCCGAAGTTCGGGTGGTCGGCGGGTGGATTCTGGGTCTCCGTCATTGGTGACGGGATTCTTCCACTGCGATGGTCCAAGTTCGTCTCCAACGAGCTCCAAATGCACCAGGGGCATGAATGAAGTGACCAGAGGGACCTCCTTGACCAGGGTGAAGTTCTCCTTGACTTTTGGGCGAGGAAAGGCGCTCCAACGGGTCATCGTCGAAGCGCCTCCCGTTGCCTAGCGTGCAAGGCAAGGTGGACGGCTCCACCAAGGGTTACTTCGACGGGCGTAGCAGGGGCTCTACAGCTCCGCTTTGGACGTGCTTGGATGTGTTGGAAAGCTTAGATCTCGGGCTATAAGAATCTGACGTAACATCACCAAACTAACTAAGCATTAATGATTTTCAGCCTTTCTCAGTTTTTGCAACCTGCATTCTGCCAGATTTCTGCTCTCTTGGTGTTGTGGCGACCAAAAGCACACACCCGCCTCGGAAGTCTCTTTGCACTAAGTAGCCATGGAAACTTGTAGTGGATTAGCGCACGCCAGGACAGCATTCCTGACAAAGGGTTATGGGCCCACAGCCCTGACCTGCCTACCAAGACGTTCATGGCTTCTGCAACACACTTGAGTGTCGCTCTGGGCGACGTCGCCGTTGCAGTTTGAGACTGTCCCTCGCAGAAGTTCATCATGGCGCAAAAGGCAGAGTCCTCGCCCATCCAAACGTACATGGGCGGTCCTGGTTTTGAGCTGTGGTGTTTTGAGATCTACCTCGCGCACAAGGGAATGCTGGAGCTCATGAAGGGCACGGAGGTTCAAGATGCGAGCACAACGGGAGAGGAGAAGATGGCCTTTGCGAGGAAGAACACGGAGGCGCTGATGCTCCTATTGTCGGCGCTGCATGAATCTCAGTGGGGCTACATCCACGGCTGCAACCTGGCAGCTGATGCGTGGAAGAACATCTGCTCCATCCACCAATCAACATCTCTAGCCAACAAGATCGTCACAATGAAGCAACTCTTGACGGTGGGGATCGAGGAGGGTGAGGATATCATTTCCGCCATGCAACAGATCAATTCTCTTCCCTCGCAATACAATGATGTGGGTTAGAAGATTGACATGAAGATATATGCGAACGCACTCCTCATGGTTGTACGTGATAGTTGGGGTCCTCTCATCACCGTTCTGGGAGGTTGGGAGGAGGATAAACTCACCTACAACACAGTCATTGAGTACATCCGCAACGAGGTGCACCGTCAAAGCGGTGGCAAGACTTTGTCATCCTCAACTCTCCTGGTCACCAAAACGTAGGGTGGCAGCAGCACCAACAAGAGAGGCGGCAGTAAGGCCGGCGGCAAGAAGGGCACCAAGAGGGGTACATGCCATAACTGTGGCAATGAGGGCCATTGGGCCAAGGAGTATCCAGAGGAGGCGCAGGCCGGCGGCAAGGGTGCCAAAGACAAGAAGGTGCTCCTCAATGGCACAAATAACCACGACGTGAAGGGTACCAACCGGCGGTGCCTTACTCAGGCGCGGAGGAACATACCCAAGTTGAGAAGGTGGGGTTCATCAACTACAGCAAGTGTGCGAAGTCCATGGTGACCGCCAACGACAAAGTCGAACCTGCAGTCGGCCAAGGTGATGTGGACGTGGAGGTGGTGGTTGGTGGTAAAAAGGCGCAGTGTGTTATCCAAAACGTGCAACATGTCCCCGGCCTGGCTGACATTTCGAGTTTAGGCCACTTGACAGACAAGGACTATGAAGTGCTTTTTTGCAGGAAAGGTGCAGTCGTGCGGATGGATGGCGGTGGCGAGGTTGTGCTCAAGGCGAAGCGCGAGGGAGGCCTCTACATCGTTGAAACCAAGGTCATCCCCTCGGCAGCAGAGACAACAGACCCGCCCGCACGCGTTGTCAACCTCGCAAAAGGCGGGGGAGCATACGTGCAGTTGTGGCATCGGCGGCTGGGTCACTCGTTGCCGGCAGTCGTACAGGAGATGGCAAAGCGCGACATGGTTCACGGCATCAACATCACCGGTGCAGCACACGCAGCAGAAGATTCCACCAAGCACAAGTGGAAGCCTTGCATTGTGGGCAAGGCAAAGCGCAAGCCATTTGAAGACGGACAGCGGCGGGCCAAGAACCTGCTCAAGGTCGTGCACAGTGATGTGTGCGGACAAATCAAGACGCTATCCATGGGGGGCGCGCGGTACTTCATCACCTTCATCGATGATTGCAGCAGAAAACTCTACGTCTAATTCATGAAGCGGAAGAGTGATGTGTTGGACCGGTTGAAGAAGTACGTCGTAGCGGTGGAGAGGCAGGCCAGCCGCAAGGTCGGAGCGGTATGCTGCGACAATGGCGGCGAGTACGTGGGCTACGGAGGGTGGCTGAAGGAGCAAGGGATTGAGTGGCAGCCGCCCACTCCGTACACGCCTCAATCTAATGGCGTGGCAGAGCGTATGAACCAGACACTGCTCACCATGGCACGGACAATGTCCGTGCACGCAAAGTTGCCACGGAGCCTGTGGGCTGAGGCCGTGAGTACGGTATGCTACATCACCAACCTCACCCCAATGGCACTGCTGAATGGGAAGGGCGGCTGGAAGACGCTGCAGGAGGCTTGGAGCGGACGCAAACCAAGTGTGACGTACCTAAAGGCATTCGGGTCCAACCATTTCACACCACTCCGCAGCCATTCGCACAACTTCGCAACCAGTTCGCACCAGTTTGCAACCAGTTTGCAACGAGATCGCACCAGTTCGCAACCAGTTTGCACCATTCCGCAACCATTCGCACCACTTCACAACCAGTTCCCACCAGTTTGCAACCAGTTCACACCAGTTCTTAACCAGTTTGCAGTTCGCAACCAGTTCGAACCAGTTTGAACCACTTCGCACCAGTTTGCAACCAGTTTGCACCAGTTCACACCAGTTTGCAACCCGTTCGCAACCAGTTCCCACCAGTTCGCACCCAGTTTGCACCCAGTTCAGACCACTTTGAAACCAGTTTGCAACCAGTTCGCAACCAGTTCGCAACCAGTTCGCACCAGTTTGCAACCAGTTCGCACCAGTTTGCAACCCGTTCGCACCATTTTGCAACATGTTCACACCAATTCGCAACTAGTTCGCACCAGTTCACAACCAGTTCGCAACCAGTTCGCAACCAGTTCGCACCAGTTTGCAACCAGTTCGCACCAGTTTGCAACCCGTTCGCACCATTTTGCAACATGTTCACACCAATTCGCAACTAGTTCGCACCAGTTCACAAACCGTTAGCACCAGTTCCCAACCAGTTCGCACCAGTTCACAACCAGTTCGCAACCAGTTTGCACCAGTTTGCAACCAGTTTGCAGCCAGTTTGCACCGGTTTGCAACCAGTTTGCACCAGTTTGCAACGGGTTCACACCAGTTCGCAACCAGTTCACACCAGTTCGCACCAGTTCGCACCAGTTTGCACCATTATGCAATCCGTTCGCACCAGTTCGCAACCAGTTCACAACCAGTTCGCACCAGTTCGCACCAGTTCGCACCAGTTTGCACCATTATGCAATCCGTTCGCACCAGTTCGCAACCAGTTCACAACCAGTTCGCACCAGTTCGCACCAGTTCGCACCAGTTTGCACCATTATGCAATCCGTTCGCACCAGTTCGCAACCAGTTCACAACCAGTTCGCACCAGTTCGCACCAGTTCGCACCAGTTTGCACCATTATGCAATCCGTTTGCACCAGTTCGCAACCAGTTCACAACCACTTTGCACCAGTTTACAACCAGTTCCCAACCAGTTCGCAACCAGTTCGCAACCAGTTTGCACCAGTTTGCAACCAGTTTGCAGCCAGTTTGCACCGGTTTGCAACCAGTTTGCACCAGTTTGCAACGGGTTCACACCAGTTCGCAACCAGTTCACACCAGTTCGCACCAGTTCGCACCAGTTTGCACCATTATGCAATCCGTTTGCACCAGTTCGCAACCAGTTCACAACCAGTTTGCACCAGTTCGCACCAGTTCGCACCAGTTTGCAATCAGTTCGCACCACTGTGCAACCAGTCCGCACCACATCGCAACCAGTTCGCAACCGGTTCGCACCAGTTTGCAACCAGTTCACAAGAGATTTCTAACCAGTTCGCAACCAGATTACACCAGTTCACAACCAGTTGGCACCTGTTGGCAACCGGTTTGCAACCAGTTCGCACCAGTTTGAAACGACTTTGCAACACGTTCACAACCATTTTGCACCTGTTTGCACCAGTTCGCAACCATTTCGTACCAGTTTGCACCAGTTCGCAACCAGTTTGCACCAGTTCGCAACCAGTTCACATCATTTCACAACCATTTTCCAACCGGTTTGCAACAAGTTCGCACCAGATCGCCACCAGTTTGGACCAGTTTGCACTAGTTCGCAACCAGTTCACAACCACTTTGCACCAGTTTACAACCAGTTCCCAACCAGTTCGCAACCAGTTCGCCACCAGTTCACAACCAGTTCGCACCAGGTCGCAAACACTTTGCACCAGTTTGCAACCAGTTCGCACCAGTTCACAACCAGTTAGCACCAGATCGCCACCAGTTTGCAACCAGTTCACAATCAGTTCGCAACCAGTTCGCAACCACTTTGCACCAGTTTGCAACCAGTTCGCACCAGTTCACAACCAGTTAGCACCAGATCGCCACCAGTTTGCAACCAGTTCACAATCAGTTCGCAACCAGTTCGCAACCACTTTGCACCAGTTCGCAACCAGTTTGCATCCAGTTCGCAACCAGTTGGCACCAGATCACCACCAGTTTGCACCCTGTTTGCAACAAGTTTTTACCAGTTCGCAACCAGTTCGCACAAATGCGCAACCAGTTTGCAACCAGTTCGCAACCAGTTCGCAACAAGTTTGCACCAGTTTGCACCAGTTTGCAGCCAGTTCATACCTGTTCACAGCCAGTTCGCCCAGTTCCCACCCTGTTCGCAACCAGTTCGCACAAGTTCGCAAACAGTTTGTACCAGTTTGCCACCAGTTTGCACCAGTTCGCAACCAGCTCGGACCAATTCGCAACCAGTCCGCACCACATCGCAACCAGTGTGCACCCTATTCGCAAGCAGTTCGCACCAGTTCACAACCACTTCGCACCAGTTTGCACCAGTTCGCAACCAGCTCGGACCAATTCGCAACCAGTCCGCACCACATCGCAACCAGTGTGCACCCTATTCGCAAGCAGTTCGCACCAGTTCACAACCACTTCGCACCAGTTTGCAACCACTTCGCACCAGTTTGCAATATGCTCGCACCAATTCGCAACCGGTTTCCACAAGATTGCAACCAGTTCGCACCAGTTTGCACCAGTTGGCAACCATTTTGTACCAGTTCTCAGCCACTTTGCAACATTTGGCAACCAGTTTGCACCAGTTCGCAACCATTTCACAACCAGTTCGCAACAAGTTCCCACCAGATTGCCACCAGTTCGGACCAGTTTGCACAAGTTTGCAACCAGTTTGCAACCACTTTGCACCAGTTTGTAACCAGTTTGCAACCACGTCCCCACCAGTTCACGACCAGTTTGCACCAGTTCGCAACCACTTCACACCAGTTCACAAGCAGTTGGCACCAGTTCACAACCAGTTCACACCAGATCGCCACCAGTTTGCAACCAGCTCGCAATCAGTTTGCAACCACTTTGCACGAGTTTGCAACAACTTGACAACCAGTTCGCAACCAGTTCGCACCAGATCTCCACCAGTTCACACCCTGTTCACAACCACTTTGCACCAGTTTACAACCTCTTTGCATCAATTCGAAACCACTTTGCAAGCAGTTCGCAACCAGTTCGCAATTAGTTCGCACCAGTGTGCGCCAGCTCCCAACCAGTTTGCACCTGTTTTCAACCAGTTCGCACCAGTTCAGACCCTGTTCGCAACCAGTGCGCACCAGTATGCAACCATTTTGCACCAGTTTGCAACCAGTTCGCAACCAGTTTGTACCAGTTTGCCAACAGTTCGCACCATTTTGCAACCAGTTCGGACCAATTCGCAACCAGTCCGCACCACATTGCAACCTGTTCGCACCCCATTTGCAACCAGTGCGCACCAGTTCGCAACCACTTCGAACCATTTTGAAACCACTTTGCACCAATTCAAAATCAGTGTGCACCAATTGGCAACCAGTTTGCACGAGTTTGCAACTAGGTCGCACCAGCTCAAAACCACTTTGCACCAGTTCGCAAGTTTTTCGCACCAGTTCGTAACAAGGTCAAACCATTTCACAACCAGTTTGCACCAGTTCACAAATTTTGGCTCTAGTGGGTGTGGAGGCACCCTCAAGGATGCCTAGCTCTCACTGATGCACGCTACCAGTGTTTGGGCAGCCAATGGACACCAATGGTGAAGGGTGTGGAGCACAAGGATCACGGATAAGAGTGGGCAGAAATCGTCACATTCATTGTATCTGAATCGAAACACGTTTTTGTTACTTAGCATAGTGAGATTACATCAGCCTTATAGCCTTTGATCTAAGCTTTCCAACGCATCCAAGCACGCCCAAATCAGAGCAGTAGAGCCCCTGCTATGGCCGTCGAAGTAATTCTTGGTGGAGCCGTCCACCTTGCCTTGCACGCTAGGCAACGGGAGGCGCTTCAAGGATGATCTATCGGCGTGTCTTTCCTTGCCCAGAAGTCATGGAGTGTTTTATATTGGTCAAGGAGATCCTTCTAGTTACTTCTTTCATGCCCCTGGTGCATTTGGAGCTTGTTGGGAAAGAACTCGGATCACTGGGGGTGGATTATCCCGCCACCCACGGCGGGTACCAGATTCCACCCGCCCAACACCCAAACTTCGGGCTGGGTTAACTTTCTGAAAACTCACTCAAATTGAGTGATTCAAAGCTCAATCCTGCATGGAAAAATCCAAGAAATCCAAATCTAAACTCAGATTAGTTTTTTACCACTCCTCGGTGGTCAAACCATGAATTACGGTCAACGGCACTCATGGCAAGGGGCACACCATGTCAACAAGCTCCCCCTCGCACCGCAGCCTTGATGCCCATTCCTTGGAACCTGCAGCATTTCAACTCTCATCGTAGACCAAGCTCCATGCAGCTTGCGCCGTGCCTGTCCTTGAGCTGTGCCTTGGTCATGGCATCGGCAAGCATGCGCTTAGTGCCACAATGCACAGTAGTCACATCTCCCTTCGCCACCAAGTCCCTCACGTAGTGATGCCGGATCTCACTGTGCTTGGTCCTCCTGTGTAGCACCAGGTTTTGGGTAAGGCTGATGGCACTCATGTTGTCGACATTGAGTACCGTCGACTTCCTTTGCGGCACGCCGATCTCCTTTAGAAGCCACCGCAGCCACACCGCCTCCTTTGCAGCTTCCGCGAGCGCGATGTACTCCGCTTTGGTGTTGGACAGTGCCACACAGTCCTACTTCCTGCTTGCCCATGAAACTGCTGCACCATCAAGCACAAACAAGTACCCCAACGTTGATTTTCTGTCATCCACAGCCCAGTCGGCATCGGAGTAGCCGACCAACTCGAGGGAGTCGTCACGTGCTCCCACTCCAAACACGCGTCGTGGCTGTTTTGTTGCCTTGACGTAGCCCAGGATTCACTTCATCACTTGCCAATGCAGCAGCCCGGGGTCAGCAATGCAGCGGCTTACTTGGCCCTCCGCAAAGGCCAGGTCGGGCCGTGTCGCCACCATGGCGTACATGATGCTCTGCACCGCGGACTGGTATGGCACACCTGCCAGCTCCTCCTTTTTCTCGTCCGTGCTCGACCCCATGTTCAAGCTGGGCTCACATGTGGTGGTCATGGGTGTGCCGATAGGGCTGCACTCCTCCATGTTGTAGGGGTGGATCACCTCTTGCACGTACTTTGCATGTCCCATCTCCAGCGTGCGTACCTTGCAGTCCCTCTTGATGGCGACGCAAAGGTAGTACTCGTGCTTGCCCATGTCGGTCATTTTGAACCAACCGCCCAGCTGCCACTTCAGGTTAGCCAACTCCTCCATGTCTGACGACACGAGGATGATGTCATCCACGTCAAGGACCAAAATCTGGTACAACCCTAGCTGCTTCCACACATACACGCTCTGATCCGCTTCGCAGCACTTGAAGTCATGCTTGGCCATGAAGACGTCCATTTTCAGGTACCACATGAGTGGCACTTGCTTCAGCCCGTAGAGCGCCTTGCGAAGCCAACACACCTTCCCCGGCGGCGCATCCACCCACTTTGGCACCTCCATGTGGACCTCCTTGTCCAGGTCGCCGTTGAGGAATGCGGTTTTCACGTCCATTTGGTGGACTTCGTAATCGCACACCGCCGCCACCGAGAGGATGGAGCAGATGAAGGTGAACTTCGCCACCGGTACGAAGGTTTCTTTGTAGTGTTCACCCTTCCACTGGGCATTTCCCTTTGCCACCAGCCGCGCCTTGTACCGCTCCACCTTCCCCTCCTTGGTGAGCTTCTTCTTGACGATCCACTTGGAGCCGGTGATTATTGCACCCTTATGCCTGTCATTCAGCTGCCAAGTGCCATTCTCTTCATGGGAGGTGAGCTCAGATACATAACTCCCACCCACTCAGCCCCATCCTTCCACTGCAACGCCTCCTTGATGGTATCGGGCTCTTCTTGCACAAAGAACCCTCAAAAGAACAGAGTCCAGATGTCGTCTGCGGCATCGTGCTGTTTTGCCGTCCTCCTCGCACGTCCGCTTCTTTGGAGCTACTCCTGTTGAGGCTACTATTGTTGCTGCTGTTGCTGCTCTCTTGTGGCGCCACTCGCACCGCTGGCCTGCTCCCCCTCTCTAAAGAACCGTGGATATGCGGGCTCACTCCCCGCCTCCTCTTATAGCTCTACTGCTGCAAGCGCTTTGGACTCATTGTCCGACTCGGCTGAATGCAAATCAGCCGCTCCCCCATCCCCCGGATGGTTCCCGCCAGTTGGAGCCACTCGGACGTCACCCTCTTTTGCGTCCTCCCGCGTCTCCCCCTTGAGGAGTGGCAGCCACTCCCCCCGCTTGGAGAGACCCGTGTCCTTGTCTGTCCAACGGCTGTCCTCGTCAAACGTGACGTCATGACTCTTCACAATCTGATGCTTCCGTGGGTGAAAGAGCCGGTACGCCTTGTTCCCGGTCTCGTACCCAACGAAGATGCACCGGCGAGTCCACAGGTCCAGTTTGCCCCGCCCCTCCCATGCCTACACAACAGCATGTGCAACATAGCCAAACATATGGAGGTGAGCCATAGTTGGCTTCCTTCCGCTCCACACTTCTTGTGGCGTCTTCCACACCTTGGACTCTGCGTCTTTTAGCGGCTTCGTCAGCGTCAGGTTCATCATGTACGCCGCAATCCATACCGCCTCGTCCCAGTACCACTGCGCAAGGCTGGCATCGATCAACATGGACTTGACCATGCCACGCGATCCCCTTGCTCTTCATCCATGCCGAGCAGCCCTCGTTACTGCCACCATTGTCGCTCAAGAACGCCTTCACCTTCAACCCTGTTTGTCGCTCCACTGCCGCCACAATCTCCTGCATGCATGACTGGACATCGCTCTTTCTCTTGATGATGTAGAGGTAGATCTTGCGGCTGTGATCACCGATGAAGGTTACAAAGTAGTGAGCGCCCCCGATGGAGCTCTCGAATGGCTCACAAACAACACTGTGAACCACCTCCAACTTCGCTGATGCACGCGTCGCTTTGCCATCGAATGTCTGCCGTGCTACCTTGCCAACCACGCACGACTTGCACACAGCATTCTTAGTTGCTTCGATACCTTGGACATCGAGGCCCCGCACCACATCTTTCTTAGCCATCTCCTTCACTGCTGTAGGTGCAACGTGGCAGAGGCTGCGGTGCCATAGGTCTAGGTTTCTTTCATCCTTCGTCACGAGGTAGACGTTGTTAGTCCTCGCCGCATCAGCAAGAACCTTGGTACGAAGAAGGTATAGGTCCTCCTCCCTCTTGCCACGTGCAATCACCTCACCATCCCCCTCCTTCTGGACGATGGCCTCTTTCTTGTTGAAGAGTACCTCGAGTCCCTTGTCGGTAAGGCGGCTCACTGACAATAGGTTTGCCCCAAAGTTGGGCATGTGGAGTATGTCATAGATGGTGGACGGAATGACTTTACCGTTCACCACCGACTTGATGCAAACATTGCCTTCGCCCGTGGATAACTCCGTTTTTCCGTTGGCCACTGTCATGCACCGCTTGGTGATGCCGTAGGTGAAGAATGCCATCCGGTTGCATTGTGTGTGGCGGCCTGATCCGGAGTCAATCACCGTAACGTCTGGATCTGTCAAGTTGGTAGACTCCCTGGCTATCATGGCTTGGGTGTCCTTCTTTGCGCCCTTCCCGGGCTGGTCCGACTTCTTATTGGGGCAGTCGCGTACGTAGTGGCCCTGTTTGCCACAGTTATAGCACTCCCCTTTGTTGTCACCTCTCTTGGTGCCCTGCTTGGCACCCTTCCCCCTCTTGCCTCCCCCTCCACCTTGAGGGCGGACGGCATAGGCGGAACTTGACGTTGCCCCACTCTCTCTCCTACCACACCGCATCCATTCATTGCGGACGTACTCAGCCACCTTCGAGTACTTCAGCTCATCGGTGGACCAGCCGCCTAGGAAGGTAATCATGAAAGTCCAACTGTCCAGCAAGGCAAGAAGAAGGATCATGGCTAGCAGCTGCGGGTCGACCTTTCATCCGGTGGCTACGTACTCGGCAATAAGGGACTCAATCTGCTGCATGATCTCCATGATGTCGTCGCCTTTGTTTGCTCGGAGGGTAATGAGCCTCTTGCAGACAAAGAGCTGGTTAGCAAGGTCGGTGGACTGGTAAAGGGTGCAGAGCTTCTTCCAGGCCTCTGCAGCCTCTGTGCATCCTTGAACGAGTGCGCCCTGTGCGAACACCAACAATTCAAGCGCCTTCTTGTTGCGCTTCTTGTACTTGTCCACTTCCTCCAGCGTCACGGTATCCGGAGGGGCGGTCTCTTTACCGTTGACCAGCTCAAGCAGGCCTTTGTCATCGAGGTAGAACTCAAACTGCCACCTCCACAAAGGGAAGACGCTCCCATCAAATTTGGAGACGGCGCCAATGCTCTCTTGCTCAGTCGTTGCTATGGTTCGCGGCGGTAGCGTGAAAGTTATAGAGCTAGGGTCCTTCTAGCCACGTGGGTCCATAACCCTTTGCTGGCTCTAGTGGGTGTGGAGGCACCCTCAAGGATACTTAGTTCTCACTGATGCACGCTACCAGTGTTTAGGGAGCCCATGGACACCAATGGTGAAGGGTGTGGAGCACAAGGATCACAGATAAGAGTGGGCAGAAATCGTCGCATTGAATATATCTGAATCGAAACACGTTTTTGTTGCTTAGCATAGTGATAAATCATCACATCCTTATATCATGTGATCTAAGCTTTCCACCGCATCCAAGCACGTCCAAATCGGAGCAGTAGAGCCCCTGCTACGGCCGTCAAAGTAAGCCTTCGTGGAGCCGCCCACCTTGCCTTGCACGCTAGGCAGCGGGAGGTGCTTCGACGATGATCCGTCGGAGCGCCTGTCCTTGCTCATAAGTCAAGGAGAGTTTCATCCTGGTCAAGGAAATCCTTCTAGTTACTTCTTCTATGCCCCTGGTGCATTTGGAGCTTGTTGGGGTCGAACTCGGATCACTGGGGGTGGATTATCCCGCCACCCATGACGGGTACCAGATTCCACCCGCCCAACACCCGGACTTCGGGCTAGGCTAACTATCTGAACACTCACTTAAATCGAGCAATTCAAAGCTCGATCCTGTATGGAAAACTCCAAGGAATCCAAATCTAAACTCAGATTAGGTTTCCAACCACTCCTCAGTGGTCTAACCATGAAGTACGATCAACGGCACTCATGGCAAGACGCACACCATGTCAACGACGACCAGTTCGCAACCAATTTGCACCAGTTCGTAACCAGTTCACACCAGTTCGCAACCGGCTCACACCATTTTGCACCAGTTTGCACCCAGTTTGCACCGGTCGGCAACCACTTCGCAACCAGTTCACACAAGTTTGCACGGGTTTGCAACTAGGTCGCACAAGTTCACAACCAGTTTGCACCAGTTCGCAACCAGTTCGCACCAGTTCGCAACAAGGCCGTACCATTTCACAACCAGTTTGCACCAGTTTGCAACCAGTTTGAACCAGTTTGCAACCAGGTCACACCGGTTCGCAACCAGTTTGCACAAGTTTGCACCAGTTTGCAACCAGTTCGCAACCCGTTTGCACCCGTTTGCAACCAGTTTGCAACCAGTTTGAACCAGTTTGCAACCAGGTCACACCGGTTCGCAACCAGTTTGCACAAGTTTGCACCAGTTTGCAACCAGTTCGCAACCCGTTTGCACCCGTTTGCAACCAGTTTGCAACCAGTTCGCAACCAATTTGCACTAGTTTGCGACCAGTTTGCACCATTTTGCATCCAGATCGCACCAGTTTGCAACCAGTTGGCAACCAGTTCGCAACCACTTTGCACCAGTTCGCAACCATTTTGCAACCAGTTGGCAACCAGTTCCCATCCGTTCGCATCCAGATCACACCAGTTTACAACCAGTTAGCACCCATAGCAACCAGTCCGCAACCAGTACGTAACCAGTTCGCAACCAGTTCTCAACCAGTTTGCAATCAGTTCGCACCAGGTCACAACCAGTTTCCACCTGTTTGCAACTGGTTCGCACCAGTTTGCAATCAGTTCGCACCAGTTTGCAACCAGTTTGCACTAGTTCGCAACCAGTTCGCAACCAGTTCACAACCAGTTCGCACCAGTTCGCACCAGTTCGCACCAGTTTGCAACCAGTTTGCACTAGTTCGCAACCAGTTCGCAACCAGTTCACAACCAGTTCGCACCAGTTCGCACCAGTTCGCAACTAGTACGCACCCGTTCGCAACCAGTTCGCACCAGTCGGCAACCATTCGCACCATTTCGCAACCAGTTTGTACCATTTAGCAACCAGTTCACACCAGTTCTTAACCTGTTTGCACCAGTTCACAACCGGTTCGAACCCATTCGAAACCACCTCGCACCAGTTTGCACCAGTTCACACCAGTTGGCAACCCGTTCACAACCAGGTCGCAACCAGTACGCAACACGTTCACACCAGTTTGCAACCAGGTCGCACCAATTCGAACCAGTTTGAACCAGTTTGCAACCAGTTCCCAACCAGTTCGCACCAGTGCCCAACCAGTTGCACCAGTTCACAACCAGTTCGCACCAGTTTGCGACCAATTCGCACCAGTTCGCAACTAGTTCACGACCAATTTCCACCGGTTTGCAACCCGTTCACACCATTTCGCAATGGGTTCGCACCCGATCGCACCAGTTCAATACCAGTTCGCACCATTTCACAACCAGTTCGCACCAGTTTGCAACCAGTTCGCAACCAGTTTGCACCCGTTCGCCACCAGTTTGCACCAGTTTGCAACCAGTTCGCACCAATTGGCAACCAGTCCCACCGCATCGAAACCAGTTTGCAAGCAATTTGCACCAGTTCGCAACCAGTTTGCAACCAATTTGCAACCAGTTTGCAACCAGTTCGCAACAAGTTCGCAACCAGTTTGCACAAGTTCACAACCAGTTGGCACCTGTTCACAACCAGTTTGCAACCAGTTTGAAACCAGTTCGCACAAGTTCACAACCAATTTGCAATCAGTTCGCATCCATTTTGCACCAGTTTCCACCATTTTGCAACCAGTTCGACACCAGTTCGCACCAGTTCACAACCAGTTGGTACCTCTTTGCAACTGGTTCGCAACCAGTTTGCAACCAGTTCGGACCAGTTTGCAACCACTTTGCAACACGTTCGCAACCATTCTGCACCTGTTCTTAACCATTTTGCACCAGTTTGCAACCAGTTTGCACCAGTTCGCACCAGTTCTTTAGCAGTTTGCGCCAGTTCGCAACCACTTCGCACCATTTCGCAACCAGTTAGCACCAGTTCGCAACCATTTTGCAACCAGTTCGCAACTAGTTCGCACCAGATCGCCTCCAGTTCGGACTAGTTCGCACCAGTTCGCAACCAGTTCGCAACCACTTTGCACCAGTTCGCAACCAGTTTGCAACCAGTTTGCCACCAGTTCACAACCAGTTTGCACCAGTTCGCAACCACTTCACACCAGGTCGCAACCAGCTCGCACTACTTCGCACCAGATCGCCACCAGTTGGTGACCAGTTTACAATCAGTTTGCAACCAGTTCGCAACCACTTTGCACCAGTTTGCAACCAGTTTGGAAACAGTTCGCACCAGATCGCCACCATTTTGCACCCTATTCGCAACCAGTTCGCACCAGTTTGCAACCAGTTCGCACCAATTTGCAACCAGCTTGCAACCAGTTCGCAACCAATTCGCAACCAGTTCGCACCAGTTTGCACCAGTTCGTACCCGTTTGCAACCGGTTTGCACCAGTTTGCATCCAGTTTGCAAACAATTTGCACCAGTTCGTAACCAGTTTGCACCAGTTCGCAACCAGTTCGCACCAGTTTGCACCAGTTTGACACCACTTCGCACCAGTTCGTAACCAGTTCGGATCAATTCGCAACCATTCCGCACCACACCGCAACCAGTTTGCACCCTATTTGCAACCAGTTTGCACCAGTTTGACACCACTTCGCACCAGTTCGTAACCAGTTCGGATCAATTCGCAACCATTCCGCACCACACCGCAACCAGTTTGCACCCTATTTGCAACCAGTTTGCACCAGTTCATAACCACTTCGCACCAGTTCGCAACCACTTCGCACCAGTTCGCAACCAGTTCACACCAGTTTGGAACCAGTTCGCACCAGTTCGCGCCAATTTGCACCCAGTTCGCACCGGTTTGCAAGCAGTTTGCAACCCGTTCGCA
>SZWC01000678.1:65321-77008 GCA_023375785.1 Penium margaritaceum | reverse complement strand
CCGCAAGCTGCTGCTGCTGCTGCCGCGAGCTGCTACTGCTGCGTGCTGCTGCGAGCTGCTGCTGCCGCCTGCTGCTGCTGGCGGTGCCAGTCACTGCACCTGGGTGACGTTCGCCGCTTGCGTCGTCGCCCGCAGACGTCAGAAGCCGCCTGCCGCTCACCTCCTCGCGTCACGCGTGGGGGTCAGTGTTGCCGAAAAAATTTCGGCAGTATTTCCCCTGGCCCAGTGGCCGTGGGAAAAAATCTGACGCCGCCACCAGGCGGTTCAATGTTGCCGGAAAAAATCCGGCAGCATTTCCCCTGCACTGGCGCGTATGGGGGTCCGCCGGCGTTGTCTGGCACCTGTTCGTCAGTCTTCTGCTGCTGCTGCTACGCTCTTGCTCTGATACCAAAAAGGAATTGCCTAGGCAGCAGGTTGGGGCAGCAGCGTTGTTGATGCAGCGTGCGGGCTTCCACGCTCGTTGCTTAAGTCAGCTGCCCCCTCAGTCTGCTGCTCTAGAGTCTAAGTCTGGAAGCTCTCGGTTTGTTACTCAGAAATGCGCGCGCCAGTGTTAGCGCCAGAAAGCAGCTCAAAACTGCAAGTGACTGATTAGGAATGAAGAATGAACAACAATGGGAGACCCCTCCAAGTTCTAGGCCCCCCCCAGCTCTGTAGAGCTTGTTACTCAGTTCAACAGCCAATCAGAGAATAGCTCAGTTCAGGCTGGCAGGTTTTCTCGGTGAGGCCTGCCAGACAGCCGACAGCCCAAAACCCGGGCGTCGTCCGTTTTGCCTGAAAACTGGACCATACCTTAATACCGCCGCTGCGAACGCAGCCGTGCGGTTAGAATCTGCTAGAAAAATAGTAGCGAGGAGTTATGGCAGCCTAAACCCAGATAATGCCCACAATGGTTTGTGCTGCCGAACAGGGCCATGCAACATGCAACTGGGACCCTAGGCAGTGCATGACGACGCAGACGCAATAGGACGCGCTGGACGCATGCAAGCAGCNAATGCGGTGTCAATGACCGCCGGCAGCACGACCGCCGAGGAGGCCTGCCGATGGAGCTGAGCGCGTCGCCTGAGAGAGGAGGCTCCAGCGAACTGCGAGAAGACCTCAGCGTGCGTCGGCTCCACCGGACGACACTCCATCAGCGTCGCGTCTCGCCATCAGTCATCTGCACGCCGATGTACACAAGCCGGGAGGACACAACCGAGCACAATGAGCGATGTGCAAAAACCAACAAAATTCTCCTCATCATCCGAAAGTGCACGTGAGCATGCCACCATCTGAGATTTTGCAACAGTGAATGCGCACAAGGGAATTCAACAGGCTTCTGGCTGTCGGGCTCGAGCGTATCAACCCTTCAAGGAGGCGCTTGGTTTGCTCTGCAACCATGTTAATTCAATCTCCTGCAGAAATGTGTTGGAAATATTTTAGAGCATGTAGGCCCATGCAAAAACGATCATGAGCTCTGTGTGTGAGTGCAATGCAAAACGGTAAAAATTTGGCTAAGTTTGGAACGCATAACATGAAAGAACAAGGAGGAAGTACAAATGAGCCCCTAGCGGGCTTATGTAGGGGCACCGATAGCTAGTCGCACCGGGCCCCGTCACCCCCGCTGAACCCAAACGAGTCAACAAGGAGAGCACACTCCATACACGAAAAGAAGAATAAAAGTGGTCTCCTCAAGGCACCGGAACAGCTCTCCGAGTGCCCGGGTCTCGATGTTGTGCTTTGTGCCGTTCCTCTACAGTTTACTGTGACCACTCGGCCGTGTCCATACTCGTGCAGATCCCTGAGGCAGGCGGCCCTGGTGACGCCGGCGCGACGACAGGCGGCGGACTACCCGCTTGGAGCTGACCGACCACTGTTCCAGAGCCCCAGATGCCACCGGGACTCTTTGCTGTGTCTTATACGTCTTGCATGCGTCTTTCGGCGGACTGGCCATGAGGCCTATTTGCATGTTTTTGCATTGTATGCTCACTGTCAGTCAAGGGATGCATGCATGTGACCAGTCGTAGCGTCTGTCTTTTGATTCTGCACGTCTAGGTTCAGACGGCGCTGCATTCTGACATGTGTGCGCAGAGTTACGGCCAAAACAGTGGTTTTGGGCCGGTTTTAGGGCAGCTCTTGGACTGCCGCGTGCGACACCCGCCGTGCGCCGCGGCAGGTATTTATGCCTTGGACCTGTCATTTGTCATTTCTCTCTGCATATGCTATATTGAAGCATTCTGACACTGTGTCTTGTGTCTCCTAGCCAAACCCTTGCCGTTGCGTGTACGACCTGTGACCGTCGTCACCGTCTGATCAGGCACTGACGCCCGGTCAGCGGCTGCGTTGCTAGGAAGCTTCTACGCACTTTGTCATGGTATCAGAGCAGTGAGACAGTTCTCACTAAGCTGCGCAGCAGAGACGCAGCAGAGCAGCAGCAGTGAGAGTCACCGCTGCAGCAGAGTTTCTGGGGTCTGTTGGAGACGGCCGGTCGCCGTCAACGCGCTCCACCCACCACGTGAGATCGGAGCTGCAGAGGCAGCAGCAGTGGCGTGTACCGCCACGCAGAGGTGTGTGGCGGCGGCAGTGCGTGCAGCCGCCCCCCCACAGCCGCAGCAGCAGAGCAGCAGCAGCAGAGGCGGCGGCAGCAGCATCAGAGGCGGCGGCAGCAGCAGCGCAGCAGCAGCGGCCGCAGTAGCAGCGTGGCAGAAGCGGCGGCAGCAGCAGCGCAGCAGCAGCGTCGACAGCAGCAGCGCAGCAGCGGCAGCGACGGCAGCGGCACAGCAGCAGAAGCGGCAGTCGCGGAGGCAGCAGCGGCGCAGCAGCGGCAGCAGCAGCGGCGCGCGGCGGCGGCAGCCAGCAGGAGCTGCAGCGCGCAGCAGCAGCAGCAGCCGCGCAGCCGCTGCTGCCACCGCTGGACACGCAGCGACGCAGCTGCTGCTGCAGCTGACAGCACAGCTGCAGCAGCAGCTGTGCGGAAGCTGCTGCGCAGCTTCCGCGGAGCTGCCGCGCGCCACCGCGAAGCGGCTCCACACGCGCGCAGAACCGTGACAAGAAAAAAAAACAAAAAAAACAAAAAAAAGGGAGGGGACGAGCTGACGTCAGCATTGTTGACTGCTGACGTCATCAGGTCGTGCTGACGTCAGCAATCACTTGCTGACGTCAGCATTACACTTGGCCAAATTTTCACCTGGACAGTCAAAAGTTGCCAGCGTTTCAACTCCTCGAGAAATGCAGACGGTTTTGAAATCTGACAAACTTGACCTGTCGTCCCATAGTGAGCGGCGACATGAGTTCGCCCGACGACAAGGACAAGGGACCAGGTGATCCCTCCTCCTCTTCTTCAGGGGTGTTGAGCCCTCGCTCGCAGGCCATTGCGGACCTGCGCAGCCAGCAGGAGGAGATGCGTCATCTGTAGCGAGAGCAGACTGACGCGATCCGCACGCTGACGATCATGCTCGGAGTTCGCCTGGAGTACACCGACATCTTCACACGGTACAGCGACGCTACTCTCGAGCCTTTCTCAGCCACTCTGCAGCTGCTCCCCTGGGCGCATCAGCTATTCCTCCAGGTGACATCGGCCCGCGAGGTAGCAGTAGCGCATCAGGAGACTTCCCTCGCTGCAGCAATCCTCGCATCACCATCATCTTCCCTCCTGCAGTCACCCTCATCTACCTCCATCACGACCTCATCTTCCTCCTCCTCTTCGACCCCGTCTACACCCACGCAGACACAGGGCGTTGCAGCAGCTGCCCAGGGGAAGAAGAAGAATAGGAAGCGCGGATCGGGTCAGCTGCAGCCGTCATCCGGTGGTAGCAGTGGCCGTTCCGTGCACTGCTACAACTGTGGAGGTGCCCATCGCTACACCGAGTGCCAGCAGCCGCTTGACTGGGAGGGCATCACTCGTGGACTTCAGGCTGCCCATGCTGCTCGCACCGCGTCCGGCACGTCGCCCGCACACTCCTCTGGACGCGCGGTGACCACGACTGCAGCTGTTCCTGCGTCCTCACCAGCGAGCAGCAGTGATCCCGACCCACGTGATCGCACCATCGCTGAGCCTCGTCATCTTCTGGCGCTTCGCTTTCAGGGACGTGCGAGTATGTTGTCATCGTCGAGTGGGTCACAGACTGCTTGTTCGTCCATCCTCGTGACTCGTGACGACACGTGTGGGGGAGCACAGTCCGCATGTGATGATGCTGGGCCTGACTGCACTGACTGGATTAATGAGTCTCACCTTCGTGATGTACGTCGTTCACTGACGGCTCAGCGTCCCTCTGATGCCGAGTGTTCCATTGCTCGTTGTACAGTGACATCCACCAGTCGTGACTCCGGTGGCACTTGGATCATCGATTCCGGTGCCATCCACCACATGTCGTGTCGTCGTAGTGACTTTGTGGTACTTGGTCCTATCACGACTGTCCGTTCTGTTCGTACAGGCTCTGGTCAGTCCTTACCGGTCCATGGCGTTGGGGTTGTATGCTTTGATGGTCCGTCTGGCCCCCTGTACCTCTCTGACGTGCTTTTTGTGCCTGATCTTGAGCTCAGTCTGCTGTCTGTGCGTGCCTGCACTCTGATGGGTCTCTCCGTTGAGCATACCGCTGATTCAGCGACTGTGACTGCTCTTGACACCCGTAGCATTGTCCTGCGTGCTTCAGTCGTAGATGATTTGTACCGCATTTCTCGGCCCTCCTCCCCTTGCTCTCCCTCCTCCTCTGGTCGCGTTTTTGTCACTGGTGTTCTATCCCCGGAACACCAGCGGTTGCTTCACCGACGTCTACGTCACGTGGGCTCCGACACTGTGTCGAAGCTCATCTGGACACAGCCCGCTCTTGGTCTTGATGTGGCTTCTTTCGAGAAGCCACCCAAGACCGACTCTCTTTTTTGCGCTCAGGGAAAGATGCACCGGTGCACTTACCCTGATTCGCGTTTCCGAGCGCTGAGGCCCCTCGAGTTGGTCCACTCGGACCTGCTCGGTCCTCTCCCGGTTGAGTCCCTGTCCAAGAGGGGCCGGTATGTTTTGACGCTGACTGATGACTTCACCCGGATGCGGTGGGTCTACAGTCTGCGTCAGAAGAGCGACGCCGCTCTTCCGGTTCGGCTCTGGCTCGTGATGGCTGAGCGTCAGTCTCGCCACACGCTACATACATTTCGCTCGGATCGCGACGGGGAGTTCCTCGGTGCGATGGACTCCTTTGTTGAGCACGGCATTTTTCACCAGGTCTCCGCCCCTGCTACCCCACAGCAGAACGGTGTATCTGAGCGCTGGAACCGCACCATGGAGGATGCGGTCCACGCCATGCGGTCTGAGTGCGGTCTCCCGGAGTCCTTCGCCTTCGAGGGCTTCACCTACATGACTTGGGTCTGGAACCGCCTCCCGCATGGTCCGCTTCAGGATCATGTTACACCGTACGAGCTCTGGTTTGGCCACCGTGCTGATCATCGTCTCGCTCGCGTCTGGGGTTCCCTGGCCTCCGTGTGGTACACTGAGGACCAGCAGGGGTCCAAGGTCTCCCCTCGGGGTCGCTTGTGTGCCTTCATCGGCATCTCCCCGTGGTCGAAGGCCTGACGCTTTTCAGACCCCACTCGCCGTTGTGTCATTGAGTCCCGTGATGCGCTGTTTTTTGAGTCACTCACATATCGTTATCTGACTTCGATCACAGCCCTCTCTCCAACCCATGTCCCTTCCTGTGGGGGTCCTCGGCGGATCGGGGAGACTTCTTCGCCAGCGACCATTCCTCGTCAGGCTGATGTGTCCGCTCGAGTCCCCTCTCAGTCTCCAGCACTTGATGATTCGGCTATCATTGCCGTTGGTCCAGAGATCCCGCCCACTTCAGCCTGTTTCACACCCCACAGGTACCGCTACTCTCACGCCTCCTCGTGCATCACCACCTGTGTCTACTGGCACCCCCGCTCCGGCGTCTGACCCAGCCTAGCCCACTCCTGTGCTTACGTCGGCTGACACTCCTGTCTCAGTGTCCGGGCCAGCCTTGTCCGCTGTCACACCCAGCTCTGTGTCCCCCACACACGCATCTCCTCGCACGGCATCTCCGACTGCCTCGTCTCAGCCCTCACCAGTTGTGGTCGTACCTGTCCCTGTGGTCATACCTGTTCCTGAGCCTGAGGTGCGCCCCTGGACCTCCGTTTCTCCCGTGAGCCCGGTGGTTGCCTTCGACCACTGGATTCCGGAGCTCAGCGAGCGTCGGGTTCTGGACCCAGGCGTTCCTCTCGCAGCATCACGAGCAGTGATCCAGGCACAAAGGCCTTAGGCTTGAGTGTCCGCACTGAGCTTTCAGAGATACACCCAGCGTGCCCCATAGGGCACGACCTGGTCACTCGCGAGTTCCATATCGCCTGTGACGCAGAAGCTGATCTAGTGGCTGTCAGGCATGACACTGAGGCGTGTGCACTTGCCACGCAGAGTTCCCTCTCTATGGCGCCTGACCCGGGCACATTGAGGGAGGCTTTCTCATCGTAGGATGCTGATGCCTGGCGAGCTGCTTGCGAGGATGAGCTTCGCGCTATTCGAGAGCACAAAGTCTACGAGCTGGTCGACCTTCCCCCTGGGAGGAAGGCGATTCAGGTCAAGTGGGTCTTTCGTAAGAAAGTGAAGCTGGATGGCTCACTGGAACGCTACAAGGCCCGCTTGGTCGTCAAGGGGTTCTCTCAGATTGAGGGAGTTGATTACACTGACACCTTTGCCCTTGTCGGCCGCATGACCTCAGCTCGAGCTCTGTTCGGTGTAGTGGCTCAGAATGACTGGGAACTACACCAGATGGATGTGAACAACGCGTTCCTCCATGGCTCTCTGGATGAGGAAATCTACATGGCTCAGCCACCAGGCTTTGAGGACGGTGACAAGGTCTGGCGCTTGTGCAAGTCCTTGTACGGCCTCAAGCAGTCTCCACGGTGTTGGAACCGGGAGATCACCGGCACCTTGACTCGCGCAGGGTACGTACAGAGCGAGGCAGACCCCTCGCTCTTCATCCTACCGACACCCGAGCGGTTCACCGCCATCCTGGTCTATGTTGATGACCTTCTGATTGCGTCTCCGTCCCTGGAGGCCGTGAAGGAGGCCAAGGCTGTCCTACAGACTGCCTACAGGATGAAGGACCTCGGTCCTGCATCGGTGTTTCTTGGTATGGAGATCGTGCGAGATCGCAGACATCGGACACTGTTGCTGCATCAGGCCCGATACGCACAAGTCGTGGGGGAGCGCTTTAGTGATCTCCTTGGTGTAGTGCCCACTGCTTCCACACCTCTCATACCTGATGGGCAGGATGCCCTGAAGGTGGATGACCCTACACAGCTGGGGGAGACAGTGGACGTGACCTTGTACCTCCGTCTTATCAGAACTCTGATGTACCTGGCCACTACCACGCGTCCTGACATCGCGTTCGCCGTCAACCTCCTCGCTCAGTTCTCGCAAGCCCCACGTGCGAGAGCTCTTCACGCGGTTGTGCGAGTGGTACGGTACGTGGTCTCCACACCGTATCTCAGACTCTGCTTTCGTCGGCAGTGTTCGGTGGTCCTTGACGGCTACACTGACAGCGACTGGGCTTGGAGCCCTGATGGGCGCAATCGCACTGGCTACGTGTTTCTGCTCGGTGGTACCGCTTTGTCTTGGCGAAGCGGGAAGCAGGGCTGCATCGCACGTANGGGCTGCTGAGGCAGTTTGGCTGCAGCGCTTGTTTCTTGAGCTTGGGCAGTCAGTACCCGCCATTGTGCTGCGTTGCGACAACCAGAGTGCTCTCGCCATTGCGGAGAACTCTGGTGTTTTTCATGCTCGCACAAAGCACATTGCGGTTGAGCATCACTTTGTGCGTGATCTGGTGGAGCGACGCGTGATCTCCATCATGTGGGTTGGCACTGACTTGCAGCATGCTGATTTCTTGACGAAGGCACTTGCCCGCGAAAAGTTCCTGGTGGCCATTCGTTCTGTTGGGCCTCGCCCCGTGCGTGACAGTGGTTGTGTGTGGGATGTGTGTCTGCGTCTCATCTGTCCTTGTCACCCACTATGTAGTTGTACCAGTGCTGCACGCGTATGGACATGCGTACCATCGGGTCATGGGGGAGTGTAGTGCTTTGTGCCGTTCCTGTACAGTTTACTGTGACCACTCGGCCGTGTCCATACTCGTGCAGATCCCTGAGGCAGGCGGCCATGGTGATGCTGGCGCGACGACAGGCGGCGGACTACCGGCCTGGAGCTGACCGACCACTGTTCCAGAGCCCCAGATGCCACCAGGACTCTTTGCTGTGTCTTATACGTCTTGCAGGCGTCTTTCGGCGGACTGGCCATGAGGCCTATTTGCATGTTTTTGCATTGTATGCTCAGTGTCAATCGATGGATGCATGCATGTGACCAGTTGTAGCGTTTGCCTTTTGATTCTGCACGTCTAGGTTCAGACGGCGCCGCATTCTGACATGTGTGCGCAGAGTTACGGCCAAAACAGTGGTTTTGGGCCGGTTTTAGGGCAGCTCTTGGACTGCGGCGTGCGACACCCGCCGTGCGCCGCGGCAGGTATTTATGCCTTGGACCTGTCATTTGTCATTTCTCTCTGCATATGCTATATTGAAGCCTTCTCACACTGTGTCTTGTGTCTCCTAGCCAAACCCTTGCCGTTGCGTGTACGACCTGTGACCGTCGTCACCGTCTGATCAGGCACTGACGCCCGGTCAGCGGCTGCGTTGCTAGGAAGCTTCTACGCACTTTGTCACTCGACCACTGAGAAAATACGAGAAGTGCTAGAAAAACTCGAAATCAAGGTCAAGACATCCAAAATGGCTTTCTGAACATTGGAAGCCCTACTACAACCATCAGGTCTCCTCGTCGCACCGGTACAGTCCACCTGATGCGCGGGTCTCAACCCAGCGAGAAAACTCCCCTGCCTCCCGACAAGCCCACAGAGCCGCCGAAACGCATCGACCGCGTCTTGTTGGTGCTGTCGTAGGTGCTGGAGAAGTCTTGATCCAGTCCGGAGGCCCGTCGTGTCGTCACGCCCTCCTCTATCATATATCGCCAATGTGGGTTTATGGATAATGCATCACTGTAAGGTGTGACAGGTGGAAGCCAAACAAACCAACACTCCCCCTGGCTGACATAGCCGTCCATGCGAGAACAAATGATTAAAGGCATGGAAGAACAACGTATGCCAAACCACAATGTGCACCTGTCAACCACACACACACTCATGTGCTACGCATCAAAGGTCTCCCTAGACACTTAAACATCCCACCAAGTATCTGGGTCTTGACCATGAGAGGAGTGATGCACACGCACACAAACCAGTGTAATGCACATCATACACATGTCAGAAGGCAAGAGGGTCTCCTCGTGACACTGGCGGCACTAGTGCTCGAGTCTCGACCACTGCGAGCAATCCAACGGGTGTCTATATGCCGACCACAATAGCACCATCAATCAACACACATGATCATAGGGGGATCTCCTCGTAACACGGGTGCAAATCACCACATGTCCGGGTCTCGACCACCATAAGCAATCCAGCTCGCATGCACATGCCACACGTTGTATAGTCGGACACAAAGACACACGATCACATGGTGTCCTCGTGACACTGGTACAACCTACCAAGTGTCTGGGTGTCGACCAACAGAGTGCTACCATCTACATGTAGCTGTGCAGGCACGTGGCATGAGCCACATGCCGGCTACTTTATTATGCTCATAGCAGAGCATGGACCCCTCGCCATGCATCTCCCATGATGTCGTGTCAGGTCGAGGTCCACACTTCACTCCCCCCTGGGCAGATGAACCTGGCGGCGATGTCCTCGATGGAGATGCTGATGCCGAACAGATCTTGGGCGATGTGGTCTCTCCATCATGCAGAGATAGCTCCCCCTGTCATGTACGAGTCGGCTCCCACGCTCAAAGACGAAGTGGTGTCTCCGGCTATGACTCCTCACGTCAATCTGCATCACCTGGACTGTACCAGTCCTCGCGTGACTGCCAAGGATCCCAACTCACAGTCTTTCCTCTCTCCGCTCTACTCCGATGCATCTGTGTATGCCGGAGGAAAGGGAATGGACGAGTAGCATGCGAGCGTGGATGAAGTGGCGGAGTGGCCTCCGAGGTGGGATAGAACACCCTGAGGCACAGGGATGTACGGCCTGAAGAAGAGGGCTGGAGTGACGAACTGAATCACCACTCATGGACGAAATTGACGATGAAGCAGCTGAGTTTGGTGGATGAAAGTGCGTGATGGCAACAGTAGAAGGAAGAGCGATGACGAAGTTGATAGGAGCGACGATGGCGGAAACTAAAGGCACGCTCAGCTCTCCTATGGCAGTGTCTCCATCGAATGTCATACTCAGAGCTGCTACAAGATCCTCCCCAAGTGTGGGTGTGCCAGATACTAGTGGTAGAAAGCTTGTGCTGATAGTAGTGATGCTACCCTCCTCTGAGAATCACTCACGTGCTGCCATCACCTCCCGCTGCAGCATCATCACACGCTCCTACTGGTCGGCGTAATCTGCCTCAAACATGTGGAGCTGGCCCATGTGTACCTCGCGTAGGATAAAATCTGCCTCACTGGATGTTGCACATGCAGATTGTAGAACTTGTGAGTACAGCTCCATTTGCATCTCTGATGCTGAAGACGATAGAGCCGATGCTGCTGCATCCACCCTGGGGGTCAACCAAACTCGCAATGTGCTGAGACGTTGGAACGTCCGATGCAGCTGCACGTGTCGCATCCACACCACAACTCGTGTCTGACATACGAGGAGGAATGAGCAGTCGCATCCCGAGAGAGAAGGAGAAGGAGGAGTCGTCATAGTCCGTGGAGCATGTGGAAATGTTGTCCGTACAAGTACTGTGACTCTTTATGTTGATGTGATGAGCAGGATCACCAACAGGTGAACACGAAAGGGTAGAACTCAGCTCCTGCTGATGAGGTGACTCCATCCGCGTGTATGGATCTGCTCCACTGTCCTTCACTACTACCGTAGTGGACACAAGTGTGTGGGACTCCGGCTCAACAATGCCGGTCAAGGCGACCAGCAAGCGCAACTGGTGCTCACACACCGCCTTCCGGGGAAGGCTGGTCGCTGCCACTTGCTCGATGATGGAGTGAGGATCACCACCTGACTCCGTCATGTGTGTCGTTGCTCCATCGTGTGTACGGGAGCCCGTAGACTCTGACAACATGGGCGACTCCTCACGCTCAAGCTGGCCCTTAGGTAGCGCGGATGACATGGTGGAGTCCGCTTTGTCTGTTGTAGTACATGTCCCAATGACATCCCTCAAAACTGTTGCTCTCAAGAATGTCTCAACCGCTAAAAGACTAGCCCGTCGACTTTGGTCATGCACTGTGACCGCTGTCGGGCTGGAGTGAGTCGCGTGCGCCAACGCCCCCGGAAATCCGTATGGGGCATCTCGATCCGCACGGGACTCCTGTGCCACCGCGAGGCCGCTACCTGTTGGAGTCGTGAGTGGCATCATCCAGGCATGCGGCACTTGCACTCCTCTTGATGCAACCTGCTGCTGCAAAACGTCCGGTTCCTGCCCCAGCGTAGATGTCGAACTCGATGACATGCACGTCCCAAGCACTCGAACCCCCGCCGGACTGGTGTTAGTCTGCTGCACACTCTCCCCCAAAAGTCTGATAGACGCATTTGGATCTGTACGGGACTCCTGTGCCGCCGCCGGGCCGCCACCGGACAGAGCCGCGTGTGGCACCACCCAAGGACATCGTG
>SZWC01000678.1:32043-65288 GCA_023375785.1 Penium margaritaceum | reverse complement strand
ATAGGATGGTGGCAGCCTGGGACCGGCCGGCAGGTGGAGCTGAAAGGACACCATCAAATGAGGAAGGAGGAGAGGATGAAGGAGATAATATCAAGGAGGCCGTCAACTAGTAGCAGAAGCACGCTTGGTGACGACGAGGTCACAAAGCCGCTGCACCATCTGCCTCAGGCCGTGGATCTCAGCGAATATGGTCACCAGAGGTCCAGCTAAGGGATCTACCAATGCAAGCAGATCCGCATGCTGTGGAGGATGCATGCTCGGACGATGCTGAAACCAAGGTGGATACCAGCCGCGAGGGCGCGTCCAGCAGCGACGCCAACTATGACGTCCATCACCACAGTGGTAGCAGGCAAACGCGTAGAACACCTGCTCAGATCTCTGCACACTCATCTCGTTCGCCAGAAGATGGATAGGCGCCGAGGGCACCAACTCCTGTTGGTAGACACCAAGACGCGGGAGAGGATGGGACCCGTAGGTATTGTCTCTCTCAGAGGTCACGGCGTCAAGGTCAGCAAACGTGACAAGTCGGGGCGTGCTACGTTACCACAGTATGCATGGAGTATGGAGTCTGACTAGCTATGGCTACTAATGCTGCTGCCACTAATGGAGCGAAGACTGCTCCAGGAACAGAAGGGGTGGCGGCGACAGGTGTGGCTGCTGCTCCAAGCGGTAGACGACCCTGCCCTCGGAGATGCACAAACTCGAATCCACCGTTGACCCTACGGAGTGAACTACATGCACCAATTCACGGGTCCCAGGAAGACGCCGGTCCACGACGCATCTCGAACCGAAGATCGCCGTCGACAAAGCAATCTGTTGTCGCTTGGGAAGGCAAAACTGCAAGCGTTGCTGCAACCGCCGCTGTTGCTGCTACAGAAACTTCTGTTGCTGTAGTTTTTGATGAGATGTCAGGCTATTCCATGGTCCCGTACGATTTGTTTTTTTTTTGCTGCCCTCACCCCCTTTTTTTTCTTCTTCTTTTACCCTCACCCTCCACTAGGTTTTTTTCGCTTTCCCCTCTTCTCGTCCCCAATCCCCTCCCCCCCCTCCCATTTTTTTCTCAACTGCTTGTTTTTACATTTTTTTCTTTCCTTCTCTACTCACCCTGGGTTTTTCCGTCATCCGGTTCTGGAGTACCCCCTAGAAAGGGGGTAGGTCATGATGGGGGGGGGGAATAAAAAAAAGGCACGGGCGATTTCAAGTCGCCTCCCCTCGCTCCTTGCTTGCTCGCTAAAAGAAAACAGGCAAGTGAGCGAGTGAGCAAGTGAGTGGGGAGAGAGGGAGGGGGTCCACCCCTCCCTCCGTCCATCGGCCATCGGGGCCGACGGAGCCGACGGGCCCCTCCGAGGGGCCCCTCGGAGGGGCTCGACCGGGCCCTCCGAGGGTCCCTTCGAGGAGAGGGTGGGGGGGCGAACGGGGCCGACAGGCCCCCTCAGAGCCCCCCCCCCCCCCATGATGGGTCGAGGGGACCCCTCCGAGGGGGTGAGGACCCTCAGAGGAGGGCTACGAGGCCCTCCTCACTTCGGCAGCAGCAGCTGTAGTGGCAGGTGCAGCTGCTGCGGTTGCTGCTGCTACTGCTGCTTCTACTGCTTCTGCTGTTGCTGTTGCTTCTGTTGTTGCTGCTGTTGCTGCTCTACGCAGCTGCTGCTGTTGTTGCTTGCTATTGTCACGGCTACTTCTTGCTGCTGTTGTCGCTGCTACTGCTGCTGCACGCTGCTACTACTGCCGTCGCTGCTACACGCTACTGATGCTGCCGCAGTTGCTACAGTGGCTACAACTGTTGCAGCTGCTATATGCTGCTGCTGCTGACGCCGATGCTGTAGCGGCTGATGCGCTCCTGCAGCTGCTGCAGCTACTGTTACTACAGTCACTGCGTGGCACAGCGGCTGCTGCTACTGCTGTTGCTGCCGCCTATGCAGCTGCTACGAATGCTACCGCTGGCCACTGCTGGTCAGAAATACAGTGGTCAGAAACACATTGGTCAGAAACACAGAGGTCAGAAACACACTGGTCAGAAACACATTCGTCAGAAACACAGAAGTCAGGAACACAGTGGTCAGAAACACACTGGTCAGAAACTCAGTGGTCAGAAACACAGTGGTCAGAAACACAGTGGTCAGAGACAAACTGGTCGTAAACACAGTGGTCAGAAATAAACTGTTCAGAAAAGACACTGGACATAAACACAGTGGTCAGAAACACACTGGTCAGAAACACACTGGTCAGAAACACAGAGCTGTGCCAGAGTGGTGCCAGAAGTGTGCCAGAGTTTTTCCAGAGTTGTTCCACAGTTCTGCCAAAGTTGTGCCAGGGTTGCGCCAGAGTTGTGCCAGAATCGTGCCACCGTTGTACAAATATTGTGCCAGATTCGTGCCAGACTTGTGCCAGAGTTGTGCCAGACTTGTGCCAGAGTTGTGCCAGACTTGTGCCAGAGTTGTGCCAGACTTGTGCCAGAGTTGTGCCAGACTTGTGCCAGAGTTGTGCCAGACTTGTGCCAGAGTTGTGCCAGACTTGTGCCAGAGTTGTGCCAGACTTGTGCCAGAGTTGTGCCAGACTTGTGCCAGAGTTGTGCCAGACTTGTGCCAGAGTTGTGCCAGACTTGTGCCAGAGTTGTGCCAGACTTGTGCCAGAGTTGTGCCAGACTTGTGCCAGAGTTGTGCCAGACTTGTGCCAGAGTTGTGCCAGACTTGTGCCAGAGTTGTGCCAGACTTGTGCCAGAGTTGTGCCAGACTTGTGCCAGAGTTGTGCCAGACTTGTGCCAGAGTTGTGCCAGACTTGTGCCAGAGTTGTGCCAGACTTGTGCCAGAGTTGTGCCAGACTTGTGCCAGAGTTGTGCCAGACTTGTGCCAGAGTTGTGCCAGACTTGTGCCAGAGTTGTGCCAGACTTGTGCCAGAGTTGTGCCAGACTTGTGCCAGAGTTGTGCCAGACTTGTGCCAGAGTTGTGCCAGACTTGTGCCAGAGTTGTGCCAGACTTGTGCCAGAGTTGTGCCAGACTTGTGCCAGAGTTGTGCCAGACTTGTGCCAGAGTTGTGCCAGACTTGTGCCAGAGTTGTGCCAGACTTGTGCCAGAGTTGTGCCAGACTTGTGCCAGAGTTGTGCCAGACTTGTGCCAGAGTTGTGCCAGACTTGTGCCAGAGTTGTGCCAGACTTGTGCCAGAGTTGTGCCAGACTTGTGCCAGAGTTGTGCCAGACTTGTGCCAGAGTTGTGCCAGACTTGTGCCAGAGTTGTGCCAGACTTGTGCCAGAGTTGTGCCAGACTTGTGCCAGAGTTGTGCCAGACTTGTGCCAGAGTTGTGCCAGACTTGTGCCAGAGTTGTGCCAGACTTGTGCCAGAGTTGTGCCAGACTTGTGCCAGAGTTGTGCCAGACTTGTGCCAGAGTTGTGCCAGACTTGTGCCAGAGTTGTGCCAGACTTGTGCCAGAGTTGTGCCAGACTTGTGCCAGAGTTGTGCCAGACTTGTGCCAGAGTTGTGCCAGACTTGTGCCAGAGTTGTGCCAGACTTGTGCCAGAGTTGTGCCAGACTTGTGCCAGAGTTGTGCCAGACTTGTGCCAGAGTTGTGCCAGACTTGTGCCAGAGTTGTGCCAGACTTGTGCCAGAGTTGTGCCAGACTTGTGCCAGAGTTGTGCCAGACTTGTGCCAGAGTTGTGCCAGACTTGTGCCAGAGTTGTGCCAGACTTGTGCCAGAGTTGTGCCAGACTTGTGCCAGAGTTGTGCCAGACTTGTGCCAGAGTTGTGCCAGACTTGTGCCAGAGTTGTGCCAGACTTGTGCCAGAGTTGTGCCAGACTTGTGCCAGAGTTGTGCCAGACTTGTGCCAGAGTTGTGCCAGACTTGTGCCAGAGTTGTGCCAGACTTGTGCCAGAGTTGTGCCAGACTTGTGCCAGAGTTGTGCCAGACTTGTGCCAGAGTTGTGCCAGACTTGTGCCAGAGTTGTGCCAGACTTGTGCCAGAGTTGTGCCAGACTTGTGCCAGAGTTGTGCCAGACTTGTGCCAGAGTTGTGCCAGACTTGTGCCAGAGTTGTGCCAGACTTGTGCCAGAGTTGTGCCAGACTTGTGCCAGAGTTGTGCCAGACTTGTGCCAGAGTTGTGCCAGACTTGTGCCAGAGTTGTGCCAGACTTGTGCCAGAGTTGTGCCAGACTTGTGCCAGAGTTGTGCCAGACTTGTGCCAGAGTTGTGCCAGACTTGTGCCAGAGTTGTGCCAGACTTGTGCCAGAGTTGTGCCAGACTTGTGCCAGAGTTGTGCCAGACTTGTGCCAGAGTTGTGCCAGACTTGTGCCAGAGTTGTGCCAGACTTGTGCCAGAGTTGTGCCAGACTTGTGCCAGAGTTGTGCCAGACTTGTGCCAGAGTTGTGCCAGACTTGTGCCAGAGTTGTGCCAGACTTGTGCCAGAGTTGTGCCAGACTTGTGCCAGAGTTGTGCCAGACTTGTGCCAGAGTTGTGCCAGACTTGTGCCAGAGTTGTGCCAGACTTGTGCCAGAGTTGTGCCAGACTTGTGCCAGAGTTGTGCCAGACTTGTGCCAGAGTTGTGCCAGACTTGTGCCAGAGTTGTGCCAGACTTGTGCCAGAGTTGTGCCAGACTTGTGCCAGAGTTGTGCCAGACTTGTGCCAGAGTTGTGCCAGACTTGTGCCAGAGTTGTGCCAGACTTGTGCCAGAGTTGTGCCAGACTTGTGCCAGAGTTGTGCCAGACTTGTGCCAGAGTTGTGCCAGACTTGTGCCAGAGTTGTGCCAGACTTGTGCCAGAGTTGTGCCAGACTTGTGCCAGAGTTGTGCCAGACTTGTGCCAGAGTTGTGCCAGACTTGTGCCAGAGTTGTGCCAGACTTGTGCCAGAGTTGTGCCAGACTTGTGCCAGAGTTGTGCCAGACTTGTGCCAGAGTTGTGCCAGACTTGTGCCAGAGTTGTGCCAGACTTGTGCCAGAGTTGTGCCAGACTTGTGCCAGAGTTGTGCCAGACTTGTGCCAGAGTTGTGCCAGACTTGTGCCAGAGTTGTGCCAGACTTGTGCCAGAGTTGTGCCAGACTTGTGCCAGAGTTGTGCCAGACTTGTGCCAGAGTTGTGCCAGACTTGTGCCAGAGTTGTGCCAGACTTGTGCCAGAGTTGTGCCATAGTTGTGCCAGGGTTGTGCAATAGTTTTGCTAGAGTTGTGCCAGAGTTGTGCCAGAGTTGTGCCAAAGTTGTGCTAGAGTTGTGCCAGGTTTGTGCTAGACGTGTGCCAGGGTTGTGCCAGACTTGTGCCAGAGTTGTGTCAAAGTTGTGCCAGAGTTGTGCCAGAGGAGTGCCAAAACTGTGCCAGAATTGTGCCAGAGGTGTGCCAGAGTTCTGCCAGAGTTGTTCCAGAGTTGTGCCAGAGTTGTGCCAGAGTTGTGCCAGAGTTGTGCAACAGTTGTGCCAGAATTGTGCCAGAGGTTTTCCAGAGTTGTGCCCGAGATGTGCCAGAGTTGTGCCAGAGTTGTGCCAAGGTTGTGCAGAGTTGTGCCAGAGTTGTGCCAGAGGTGTGCCAGAATTCTGCCAGAGTTGTTCCAGAGTTGTGCCAGAGTTGTGCTAAAGTTGTGCCAGAGTTGTCCCAGATTTGTGCCAGAGTTGTGCCAGAATCGTGCCACTGCTGTGCCAATATTGTGCCAGATTCGTGCCAGAGTTGTGCCAGATTTGTGCCAGAGTTGTGCTAGAGTTGTGCCAGAGTTGTCCCAGATTTGTGCCAGAGTTGTGCCAGAATCGTGCCACTGCTGTGCCAATATTGTGCCAGATTCGTGCCAGAGTTGTGCCAGATTTGTGCCAGAGTTGTGCTAGAGTTGTGCCAGAGTTGTCCCAGATTTGTGCCAGAGTTGTGCCAGAATCGTGCCACTGCTGTGCCAATATTGTGCCAGATTCGTGCCAGAGTTGTGCCAGATTTGTGCCAGAGTTGTGCTAGAGTTGTGCCAGAGTTGTCCCAGATTTGTGCCAGAGTTGTGCCAGAATCGTGCCACTGCTGTGCCAATATTGTGCCAGATTCGTGCCAGAGTTGTGCCAGATTTGTGCCAGAGTTGTGCTAGAGTTGTGCCAGAGTTGTCCCAGATTTGTGCCAGAGTTGTGCCAGAATCGTGCCACTGCTGTGCCAATATTGTGCCAGATTCGTGCCAGAGTTGTGCCAGATTTGTGCCAGAGTTGTGCTAGAGTTGTGCCAGAGTTGTCCCAGATTTGTGCCAGAGTTGTGCCAGAATCGTGCCACTGCTGTGCCAATATTGTGCCAGATTCGTGCCAGAGTTGTGCCAGATTTGTGCCAGAGTTGTGCTAGAGTTGTGCCAGAGTTGTCCCAGATTTGTGCCAGAGTTGTGCCAGAATCGTGCCACTGCTGTGCCAATATTGTGCCAGATTCGTGCCAGAGTTGTGCCAGATTTGTGCCAGAGTTGTGCTAGAGTTGTGCCAGAGTTGTCCCAGATTTGTGCCAGAGTTGTGCCAGAATCGTGCCACTGCTGTGCCAATATTGTGCCAGATTCGTGCCAGAGTTGTGCCAGATTTGTGCCAGAGTTGTGCTAGAGTTGTGCCAGAGTTGTCCCAGATTTGTGCCAGAGTTGTGCCAGAATCGTGCCACTGCTGTGCCAATATTGTGCCAGATTCGTGCCAGAGTTGTGCCAGATTTGTGCCAGAGTTGTGCTAGAGTTGTGCCAGAGTTGTCCCAGATTTGTGCCAGAGTTGTGCCAGAATCGTGCCACTGCTGTGCCAATATTGTGCCAGATTCGTGCCAGAGTTGTGCCAGATTTGTGCCAGAGTTGTGCTAGAGTTGTGCCAGAGTTGTCCCAGATTTGTGCCAGAGTTGTGCCAGAATCGTGCCACTGCTGTGCCAATATTGTGCCAGATTCGTGCCAGAGTTGTGCCAGATTTGTGCCAGAGTTGTGCTAGAGTTGTGCCAGAGTTGTCCCAGATTTGTGCCAGAGTTGTGCCAGAATCGTGCCACTGCTGTGCCAATATTGTGCCAGATTCGTGCCAGAGTTGTGCCAGATTTGTGCCAGAGTTGTGCTAGAGTTGTGCCAGAGTTGTCCCAGATTTGTGCCAGAGTTGTGCCAGAATCGTGCCACTGCTGTGCCAATATTGTGCCAGATTCGTGCCAGAGTTGTGCCAGATTTGTGCCAGAGTTGTGCTAGAGTTGTGCCAGAGTTGTCCCAGATTTGTGCCAGAGTTGTGCCAGAATCGTGCCACTGCTGTGCCAATATTGTGCCAGATTCGTGCCAGAGTTGTGCCAGATTTGTGCCAGAGTTGTGCTAGAGTTGTGCCAGAGTTGTCCCAGATTTGTGCCAGAGTTGTGCCAGAATCGTGCCACTGCTGTGCCAATATTGTGCCAGATTCGTGCCAGAGTTGTGCCAGATTTGTGCCAGAGTTGTGCTAGAGTTGTGCCAGAGTTGTCCCAGATTTGTGCCAGAGTTGTGCCAGAATCGTGCCACTGCTGTGCCAATATTGTGCCAGATTCGTGCCAGAGTTGTGCCAGATTTGTGCCAGAGTTGTGCTAGAGTTGTGCCAGAGTTGTCCCAGATTTGTGCCAGAGTTGTGCCAGAATCGTGCCACTGCTGTGCCAATATTGTGCCAGATTCGTGCCAGAGTTGTGCCAGATTTGTGCCAGAGTTGTGCTAGAGTTGTGCCAGAGTTGTCCCAGATTTGTGCCAGAGTTGTGCCAGAATCGTGCCACTGCTGTGCCAATATTGTGCCAGATTCGTGCCAGAGTTGTGCCAGATTTGTGCCAGAGTTGTGCTAGAGTTGTGCCAGAGTTGTGCCAGAGTGTGCGAGAGTTGTGCTAGAGTTGTGCCAGAGCTGTGCCAGAGTTGTGCCAGAGTTGTCCCAGAGTTGTGCCTGAGTTGTGCCAGCCTTGTGCTAGAGTTGTGTCAGAGTTGTGGCAGAGTTGTGCCTAAATTGTGCCAGAGTTGTGCCATGGTTGTGCCAGACTTGTGCCAGAGTTGTGCCAGAGTTGTGCCAAGGTTGTGCAGAGTTGTTCCAGAGTTGGGCCAGAGGTGTGCCAGAGGTGTGCCATAGTGGTGCCAGAGTTGTGCCAGAGTTTTTCCAGAGTTGTTCCAGAGTTCTACCAGAGGTGTGCTAGGGTTGTGTCAGAGTTGTGCCAGAGTTGTGCCAAAGTTGTGCCTAAGTTGTGCCAGAGTTGTGCTAGAGTTGTACCAGAGTTGTGCCAGAGTTTTGCCAGGGTTGTGCCAGTATTGTGCCAGAGTTGTGCCAGAGTTGCGCCAGAGTTGCGCCAGTGTTGTGCCAGAGTTGTGCCAGAGTTGTGCCAGAGCTAAGCCATATTTGTGCCAGAGTTGTGCCAGACGTGTGCCAGAGTTTATCCCGTGTTGTGCCAGAGTTGTGCCAGGATTGTGCCAGAGTTGTGCCAGAGTTGTGCCAGAGTTGTGCCAGAGTTGTGCCATAGTTGTGCTTGAATTGTTCCAGAGTTGTGCCAGAGTTTTGCTAGATTTGTGCCAGAGTTGTGCCATAGTTGTGCCATAGTTGTGCTTGAGTTGTTCCAGAGTTGTGCCAGAGTTGTGCCAGAGTTGTGCTAGAGTTGTGCCAGAGTTGTGCCAGATTTGTGCCAGAGTTGTGCCAGTTTTGTGCCAGAGTTGTGACAGAATCGTCCTACTGTTGTGCCAATATTGTGCCAGATTCGTGCCAGAGTTGTGCCAGATTTGTGCCAGAGTTGTGCCAAGGTTGTTCCAGAGTTGTGCCAGAGTTGTGGCAGAGTTTTGCCAGGGTTGTACCAGAGTTGTGCCAGAGTTGTGGGAGAGTGTGCCAGAGTTGTGCCAGAGTTGTGCCAGAGTTGTCCCAGAGGTGTGACAGAGTTGTTCCAGAGTTGTGCCAGAGTTTTGCCAGGGTTGTACCAGAGTTGTGCCAGAGTTGTGGGAGAGTGTGCCAGAGTTGTGCCAGAGTTGTGCCAGAGTTGTCCCAGAGGTGTGACAGAGTTGTTCCAGAGTTGTGCCAGAGTTGTGCCAGGTTTTTGCCCGGGTTGTCCCATAGTTGTGCCAGAGTTGTGCCAAAGAGCATGTTTTTTTTTTGAAAAAACAAAGATATTGTCTCTTTCTGTTAAAAACATTATTCTCTTTCTTCGCACCAAGGCCAAAGATGTGCCAGAGTTGTGTCAGAGGTGTCCAGAGTTGTGCCAGAGTTGTCCCAGAGGTGTGACAGAGTTGTTCCAGAGTTGTGCCTGAGTTGTGCCAGCCTTGTGCTAGAGTTGTGTCAGAGTTGTGGCAGAGTTGTGCCTAAATTGTGCCAGAGTTGTGCCAGACTTGTGCCAGAGGTGTGCTAGAGTTGTGCCATAGTTGTGCGAGAGTTTTGTTAGAGTTGTGCCAGAGTTGTGCGAGAGTTGTGCCAGAAATGCGCCAGAGTTGTGCCATAGTTGTACCATAGTTGTGATCAATTTGTGCTAGATATGTGCAAGGCTTGTGCCACAGTTGTGCCAGAGTTGTGCCAGACTTGTGCCAGAGGTGTGCTAGAGTTGTGCCATAGTTGTGCGAGAGTTTTGTTAGAGTTGTGCCAGAGTTGTGCGAGAGTTGTGCCAGAAATGCGCCAGAGTTGTGCCATAGTTGTACCATAGTTGTGATCAATTTGTGCTAGATATGTGCAAGGCTTGTGCCACAGTTGTGCCAGAGTTGTGCCAGACTTGTGCCAGAGGTGTGCTAGAGTTGTGCCATAGTTGTGCGAGAGTTTTGTTAGAGTTGTGCCAGAGTTGTGCGAGAGTTGTGCCAGAAATGCGCCAGAGTTGTGCCATAGTTGTACCATAGTTGTGATCAATTTGTGCTAGATATGTGCAAGGCTTGTGCCACAGTTGTGCCAGAGTTGTGCCAGACTTGTGCCAGAGGTGTGCTAGAGTTGTGCCATAGTTGTGCGAGAGTTTTGTTAGAGTTGTGCCAGAGTTGTGCGAGAGTTGTGCCAGAAATGCGCCAGAGTTGTGCCATAGTTGTACCATAGTTGTGATCAATTTGTGCTAGATATGTGCAAGGCTTGTGCCACAGTTGTGCCAGAGTTGTGCCAGACTTGTGCCAGAGGTGTGCTAGAGTTGTGCCATAGTTGTGCGAGAGTTTTGTTAGAGTTGTGCCAGAGTTGTGCGAGAGTTGTGCCAGAAATGCGCCAGAGTTGTGCCATAGTTGTACCATAGTTGTGATCAATTTGTGCTAGATATGTGCAAGGCTTGTGCCACAGTTGTGCCAGAGTTGTGCCAAAATTGTGCCAGAGTTGTGCCAGAGCTGTGCCAGTGTTGTGCCAGAGGTGTGCCAGAGTTGTGCCAGAGTTGTGCCAGAGTTGTTCCAGAGTTGTTCCACACTTGTGCCAGAGTTGTGCCAGAGGTGTGCCAGAGTTGTTGCAGAGTTCTGCCAGAGTTGTGCCAGACTTGTGCCAAAGCTGTGCAAGAGTTGTGCAAGAGTTGTGCCAGAGTTATGCATGAGTTGTGCCAGAGTTTTGCCGTAGTTGTGTCAGAGTTGTACCAGATTTGTGCCAAAGTTGTGCCAGAGTTGTGCCAGAGTTGTGCCATAATTGTGCCAGAGTTGTGCAAGAAATGTGCCAGAGTTGTGCCATGTTTGTGCCAGAGTTGTGCCATACTTGTGCCAGAGTTGTGCCAGAGTTGTGCCAGAGTTGTGCAAGAGTTGTGCCAGAGTTATGCCTGAGTTGTGCCAGAGTTTTGCCGTAGTTGTGTCAGAGTTGTACCAGAGTTGTGCCAAAGTTGTGCCAGAGCTGTGCCCGAGTTGTGCCAGAGTTGTGCCAGAGCTGTGCCCGAGTTGTGCCAGAGTTGTGCCAGAGCTGTGCCCGAGTTGTGCCAGAGTTGTGCCAGAGCTGTGCCCGAGTTGTGCCAGAGTTGTGCCAGAGCTGTGCCCGAGTTGTGCCAGAGTTGTGCCAGAGCTGTGCCCGAGTTGTGCCAGAGTTGTGCCAGAGCTGTGCCCGAGTTGTGCCAGAGTTGTGCCAGAGCTGTGCCCGAGTTGTGCCAGAGTTGTGCCAGAGCTGTGCCCGAGTTGTGCCAGAGTTGTGCCAGAGCTGTGCCCGAGTTGTGCCAGAGTTGTGCCAGAGCTGTGCCCGAGTTGTGCCAGAGTTGTGCCAGAGCTGTGCCCGAGTTGTGCCAGAGTTGTGCCAGAGCTGTGCCCGAGTTGTGCCAGAGTTGTGCCAGAGCTGTGCCCGAGTTGTGCCAGAGTTGTGCCAGAGCTGTGCCCGAGTTGTGCCAGAGTTGTGCCAGAGCTGTGCCCGAGTTGTGCCAGAGTTGTGCCAGAGCTGTGCCCGAGTTGTGCCAGAGTTGTGCCAGAGCTGTGCCCGAGTTGTGCCAGAGTTGTGCCAGAGCTGTGCCCGAGTTGTGCCAGAGTTGTGCCAGAGCTGTGCCCGAGTTGTGCCAGAGTTGTGCCAGAGCTGTGCCCGAGTTGTGCCAGAGTTGTGCCAGAGCTGTGCCCGAGTTGTGCCAGAGTTGTGCCAGAGCTGTGCCCGAGTTGTGCCAGAGTTGTGCCAGAGCTGTGCCCGAGTTGTGCCAGAGTTGTGCCAGAGCTGTGCCCGAGTTGTGCCAGAGTTGTGCCAGAGCTGTGCCCGAGTTGTGCCAGAGTTGTGCCAGAGCTGTGCCCGAGTTGTGCCAGAGTTGTGCCAGAGCTGTGCCCGAGTTGTGCCAGAGTTGTGCCAGAGCTGTGCCCGAGTTGTGCCAGAGTTGTGCCAGAGCTGTGCCCGAGTTGTGCCAGAGTTGTGCCAGAGCTGTGCCCGAGTTGTGCCAGAGTTGTGCCAGAGCTGTGCCCGAGTTGTGCCAGAGTTGTGCCAGAGCTGTGCCCGAGTTGTGCCAGAGTTGTGCCAGAGCTGTGCCCGAGTTGTGCCAGAGTTGTGCCAGAGCTGTGCCCGAGTTGTGCCAGAGTTGTGCCAGAGCTGTGCCCGAGTTGTGCCAGAGTTGTGCCAGAGCTGTGCCCGAGTTGTGCCAGAGTTGTGCCAGAGCTGTGCCCGAGTTGTGCCAGAGTTGTGCCAGAGCTGTGCCCGAGTTGTGCCAGAGTTGTGCCAGAGCTGTGCCCGAGTTGTGCCAGAGTTGTGCCAGAGCTGTGCCCGAGTTGTGCCAGAGTTGTGCCAGAGCTGTGCCCGAGTTGTGCCAGAGTTGTGCCAGAGCTGTGCCCGAGTTGTGCCAGAGTTGTGCCAGAGCTGTGCCCGAGTTGTGCCAGAGTTGTGCCAGAGCTGTGCCCGAGTTGTGCCAGAGTTGTGCCAGAGCTGTGCCCGAGTTGTGCCAGAGTTGTGCCAGAGCTGTGCCCGAGTTGTGCCAGAGTTGTGCCAGAGCTGTGCCCGAGTTGTGCCAGAGTTGTGCCAGAGCTGTGCCCGAGTTGTGCCAGAGTTGTGCCAGAGCTGTGCCCGAGTTGTGCCAGAGTTGTGCCAGAGCTGTGCCCGAGTTGTGCCAGAGTTGTGCCAGAGCTGTGCCCGAGTTGTGCCAGAGTTGTGCCAGAGCTGTGCCCGAGTTGTGCCAGAGTTGTGCCAGAGCTGTGCCCGAGTTGTGCCAGAGTTGTGCCAGAGCTGTGCCCGAGTTGTGCCAGAGTTGTGCCAGAGCTGTGCCCGAGTTGTGCCAGAGTTGTGCCAGAGCTGTGCCCGAGTTGTGCCAGAGTTGTGCCAGAGCTGTGCCCGAGTTGTGCCAGAGTTGTGCCAGAGCTGTGCCCGAGTTGTGCCAGAGTTGTGCCAGAGCTGTGCCCGAGTTGTGCCAGAGTTGTGCCAGAGCTGTGCCCGAGTTGTGCCAGAGTTGTGCCAGAGCTGTGCCCGAGTTGTGCCAGAGTTGTGCCAGAGCTGTGCCCGAGTTGTGCCAGAGTTGTGCCAGAGCTGTGCCCGAGTTGTGCCAGAGTTGTGCCAGAGCTGTGCCCGAGTTGTGCCAGAGTTGTGCCAGAGCTGTGCCCGAGTTGTGCCAGAGTTGTGCCAGAGCTGTGCCCGAGTTGTGCCAGAGTTGTGCCAGAGCTGTGCCCGAGTTGTGCCAGAGTTGTGCCAGAGCTGTGCCCGAGTTGTGCCAGAGTTGTGCCAGAGCTGTGCCCGAGTTGTGCCAGAGTTGTGCCAGAGCTGTGCCCGAGTTGTGCCAGAGTTGTGCCAGAGCTGTGCCCGAGTTGTGCCAGAGTTGTGCCAGAGCTGTGCCCGAGTTGTGCCAGAGTTGTGCCAGAGCTGTGCCCGAGTTGTGCCAGAGTTGTGCCAGAGCTGTGCCCGAGTTGTGCCAGAGTTGTGCCAGAGCTGTGCCCGAGTTGTGCCAGAGTTGTGCCAGAGCTGTGCCCGAGTTGTGCCAGAGTTGTGCCAGAGCTGTGCCCGAGTTGTGCCAGAGTTGTGCCAGAGCTGTGCCCGAGTTGTGCCAGAGTTGTGCCAGAGCTGTGCCCGAGTTGTGCCAGAGTTGTGCCAGAGCTGTGCCCGAGTTGTGCCAGAGTTGTGCCAGAGCTGTGCCCGAGTTGTGCCAGAGTTGTGCCAGAGCTGTGCCCGAGTTGTGCCAGAGTTGTGCCAGAGCTGTGCCCGAGTTGTGCCAGAGTTGTGCCAGAGCTGTGCCCGAGTTGTGCCAGAGTTGTGCCAGAGCTGTGCCCGAGTTGTGCCAGAGTTGTGCCAGAGCTGTGCCCGAGTTGTGCCAGAGTTGTGCCAGAGCTGTGCCCGAGTTGTGCCAGAGTTGTGCCAGAGCTGTGCCCGAGTTGTGCCAGAGTTGTGCCAGAGCTGTGCCCGAGTTGTGCCAGAGTTGTGCCAGAGCTGTGCCCGAGTTGTGCCAGAGTTGTGCCAGAGCTGTGCCCGAGTTGTGCCAGAGTTGTGCCAGAGCTGTGCCCGAGTTGTGCCAGAGTTGTGCCAGAGCTGTGCCCGAGTTGTGCCAGAGTTGTGCCAGAGCTGTGCCCGAGTTGTGCCAGAGTTGTGCCAGAGCTGTGCCCGAGTTGTGCCAGAGTTGTGCCAGAGCTGTGCCCGAGTTGTGCCAGAGTTGTGCCAGAGCTGTGCCCGAGTTGTGCCAGAGTTGTGCCAGAGCTGTGCCCGAGTTGTGCCAGAGTTGTGCCAGAGCTGTGCCCGAGTTGTGCCAGAGTTGTGCCAGAGCTGTGCCCGAGTTGTGCCAGAGTTGTGCCAGAGCTGTGCCCGAGTTGTGCCAGAGTTGTGCCAGAGCTGTGCCCGAGTTGTGCCAGAGTTGTGCCAGAGCTGTGCCCGAGTTGTGCCAGAGTTGTGCCAGAGCTGTGCCCGAGTTGTGCCAGAGTTGTGCCAGAGCTGTGCCCGAGTTGTGCCAGAGTTGTGCCAGAGCTGTGCCCGAGTTGTGCCAGAGTTGTGCCAGAGCTGTGCCCGAGTTGTGCCAGAGTTGTGCCAGAGCTGTGCCCGAGTTGTGCCAGAGTTGTGCCAGAGTTGTGCCAGAGTTGTGCCAGAGTTGTGCCAGAGTTGTGCCAGAGTTGTGCCAGAGTTGTGCCAGAGTTGTGCCAGAATTGTGCCACAGTTGTTCCAAAATTGCGTCAGAGTTGAGCCGAAGTTGAGCTATAGTTTTGCCATAGCTGTGACAGAGTTGTGCGTTATTTGTGCCAGAGGTTTGCCAGAGCTGTGCCAGAGTTGTACCAGAGTTGTGCTAGAGTTGTGCCTAAGTTGTGCTAGAGTTGTGCCAGAGTTGTGCCAGACTTGTGCTTGAGTTCCGCCAGGAATGTGCCAGAGTTGTGCCAGAGTTGTACCTACGTTGTGCCAGATTTGTGCAAGGGTTGTGCCACAGTTTTGCCAGAGTTTTGCCAGAGTTGTGCCAGAGTTGTGCCAGAGTTGTGCCAGAGGTGTGCCAGAGTTGTGCCTAAGTTGTGCTAGAGTTGTGCCAGAGTTGTGCCACACTTGTGCTTGAGTTCTGCCAGAAATGTGCCAGAGTTGTGCCAGAGTTGTGCCTAAGTTGTGCTAGAGTTGTGCCAGAGTTGTGCCACACTTGTGCTTGAGTTCTGCCAGAAATGTGCCAGAGTTGTGCCAGAGTTGTACCTATGTTGTGCTAGATTTGTGCAAGGGTTGTGCCACAGTTGTGCCAGAGTTGTGCCAGTGTTGTGCCAGAGTTGTACCAGGGTTGTGCCAGAGTTGTGCCAGAGTTGTGCCAGAGTTGTGCCGGAGTTGTGCCAGAGTTGTGCGAGAGTTGTGCCAGAATTGTGCCAGAGTTGTGCCAGAATTGTGCCAGAGTTGTGCCACAGTTGTGTCAGAGTTGTGCCAGAGTTCTGCCAGAGTTGTGCTATAGGTGTGCAAGAGTTGTGCCAGAGTTGTGCCGGAATTGTGCCGCAGTTGTGCCAAAGTTGTGTCAGAGTTTTGCCAAAGTTGTGCCATAGTTGTGCCAGAGTTGTGTCAGATTTGTGCCAGAGTTGTGCCATAATTGTGCCAGGGTTGTGCCAGAGTTGTGCCATAGTTGTGCCAGAGTTGTGCCAGAATTGTGCCACAGTTGTTCCAAATTTGCGTCAGAGTTGAGCCGAAGTTGAGCTATAATTTTGCCATAGCTGTGACAGAGTTGTGCCTTATTTGTGCTTGAGGTTTGCCAGAGTTGTGCCAGAGTTGTGCCAGAGTTGTGCTAGAGTTGTGCCAGAGTTGTGCCAGACTTGTGCTTGAGTTCCGCCAGGAATGTGCCAGAGTTGTGCCAGAGTCGTACCTACGTTGTGCCAGATTTGTGCAAGGGTTGTGCCACAGCTGTGCCAGAGTTGTGCCAGAGTTGTGCCAGAGTTGTGCTGAGTTGTGCTGAGTTGTGCCTGTGTTGAGCCAGAGTCGTGCCAGAGTTGTACCTATGTTGTGCCAGATTTGTGCAAGGGTTTTGCCACTGTTGTGCCAGAGTTGTGCCAGAGTTGTGCCTGAGTTGTGCCAGAGTTGTGCCAGAGTTGTATCAGAATTGTGCCAGAGTTGTGTCAGAGTTGTGCCAGAGTTATGTCTAAGTTGTGCCAGAGTTGTACCAGAGTTGTGCCAGAGTTGTGCCAGAGTCGTGCCAGAGTTGTGCCAGACTTGTGCCAGAGGTTTGCCAGAGTTGTGCCAGAGTGGTGCCAGAGTTGTGCTCGAGTTGTGCCAGAGTTGTGCCAGAGTTGTATCAGAATTGTGCCAGAGTTGTGTCAGAGTTGTGCCAGAGTTATGTCTAAGTTGTGCCAGAGTTGTACCAGAGTTGTGCCAGAGTTGTGCCAGAGTCGTGCCAGAGTTGTGCCAGACTTGTGCCAGAGGTTTGCCAGAGTTGTGCCAGAGTGGTGCCAGAGTTGTGCTCGAGTTGTGCCAGAGTTGTGCCAGAGTTGTATCAGAATTGTGCCAGAGTTGTGTCAGAGTTGTGCCAGAGTTATGTCTAAGTTGTGCCAGAGTTGTACCAGAGTTGTGCCAGAGTTGTGCCAGAGTCGTGCCAGAGTTGTGCCAGACTTGTGCCAGAGGTTTGCCAGAGTTGTGCCAGAGTGGTGCCAGAGTTGTGCTCGAGTTGTGCCAGAGTTGTGCCAGAGTTGTATCAGAATTGTGCCAGAGTTGTGTCAGAGTTGTGCCAGAGTTATGTCTAAGTTGTGCCAGAGTTGTACCAGAGTTGTGCCAGAGTTGTGCCAGAGTCGTGCCAGAGTTGTGCCAGACTTGTGCCAGAGGTTTGCCAGAGTTGTGCCAGAGTGGTGCCAGAGTTGTGCTCGAGTTGTGCCAGAGTTGTGCCAGAGTTGTATCAGAATTGTGCCAGAGTTGTGTCAGAGTTGTGCCAGAGTTATGTCTAAGTTGTGCCAGAGTTGTACCAGAGTTGTGCCAGAGTTGTGCCAGAGTCGTGCCAGAGTTGTGCCAGACTTGTGCCAGAGGTTTGCCAGAGTTGTGCCAGAGTGGTGCCAGAGTTGTGCTCGAGTTGTGCCAGAGTTGTGCCAGAGTTGTATCAGAATTGTGCCAGAGTTGTGTCAGAGTTGTGCCAGAGTTATGTCTAAGTTGTGCCAGAGTTGTACCAGAGTTGTGCCAGAGTTGTGCCAGAGTCGTGCCAGAGTTGTGCCAGACTTGTGCCAGAGGTTTGCCAGAGTTGTGCCAGAGTGGTGCCAGAGTTGTGCTCGAGTTGTGCCAGAGTTGTGCCAGAGTTGTATCAGAATTGTGCCAGAGTTGTGTCAGAGTTGTGCCAGAGTTATGTCTAAGTTGTGCCAGAGTTGTACCAGAGTTGTGCCAGAGTTGTGCCAGAGTCGTGCCAGAGTTGTGCCAGACTTGTGCCAGAGGTTTGCCAGAGTTGTGCCAGAGTGGTGCCAGAGTTGTGCTCGAGTTGTGCCAGAGTTGTGCCAGAGTTGTATCAGAATTGTGCCAGAGTTGTGTCAGAGTTGTGCCAGAGTTATGTCTAAGTTGTGCCAGAGTTGTACCAGAGTTGTGCCAGAGTTGTGCCAGAGTCGTGCCAGAGTTGTGCCAGACTTGTGCCAGAGTTGTGCTCGAGTTGTGCCAGAGTTGTGCCAGAGTTGTACCAGAGTTGTGCCATACTTGTGGGAGAGCTGAGCCAGAAATGTACCACAGTTGTGCCAGAGTTGTACAATAGTTGTGCCTGATTCTTGCCAGATGTGTGCGAGGGTTGTGCCACAGCTGTGCCAGAGTTGTGCAAGAGTTGTTCCACACTTGTGCCAGAGTTATGCCAGAGGTGTGCAAGAGTTGTGTCAGAGATGTGCCAGAGTTGTGCCAGAGTTGTGCCAGAGTTGTGCTGAGTTGTGCTGAGTTGTGCCTGTGTTGAGCCAGAGTCGTGCCAGAGTTGTACCTATGTTGTGCCAGATTTGTGCAAGGGTTTTGCCACTGTTGTGCCAGAGTTGTGCCAGAGTTGTGCCAGAGTTGTACCAGAGTTGTGCTAGAGTTGTGCCAGATTTGTGCCAGAGTTGTGCCTGAGTTGTGCCAGAGTTGTGCCAGAGTTGTGTCAGAGTTGTGCCAGAGTTATGCCTAAGTTGTGCCAGAGTTGTGCCAGAGTTGTGCCAGGGTTGTGCCAGAGTTGAGCCAGAGTTGTGCCAGAGTTGTGCCAGAGTTGTCCCAGAGTTGTGCCAGAGTTGTGCCAGAGTTGTGCGAGAGTTGTGCCAGAGTTGTGCCAGAGTTATATCAGAGTTGTGCCAGAGTTGTGCCAGAGTTGTGCGAGAGTTGTGCCAGAGTTGTGCCAGAGTTATATCAGAGTTGTGCCAGAGTTGTGCCAGAGTTGTGCGAGAGTTGTGCCAGAGTTGTGCCAGAGTTATATCAGAGTTGTGCCAGAGTTGTGCCAGAGTTGTGCGAGAGTTGTGCCAGAGTTGTGCCAGAGTTATATCAGAGTTGTGCCAGAGTTGTGCCAGAGTTGTGCGAGAGTTGTGCCAGAGTTGTGCCAGAGTTATATCAGAGTTGTGCCAGAGTTGTGCCAGAGTTGTGCGAGAGTTGTGCCAGAGTTGTGCCAGAGTTATATCAGAGTTGTGCCAGAGTTGTGCCAGAGTTGTGCGAGAGTTGTGCCAGAGTTGTGCCAGAGTTATATCAGAGTTGTGCCAGAGTTGTGCCAGAGTTGTGCGAGAGTTGTGCCAGAGTTGTGCCAGAGTTATATCAGAGTTGTGCCAGAGTTGTGCCAGAGTTGTGCGAGAGTTGTGCCAGAGTTGTGCCAGAGTTATATCAGAGTTGTGCCAGAGTTGTGCCAGAGTTGTGCGAGAGTTGTGCCAGAGTTGTGCCAGAGTTATATCAGAGTTGTGCCAGAGTTGTGCCAGAGTTGTGCGAGAGTTGTGCCAGAGTTGTGCCAGAGTTATATCAGAGTTGTGCCAGAGTTGTGCCAGAGTTGTGCGAGAGTTGTGCCAGAGTTGTGCCAGAGTTATATCAGAGTTGTGCCAGAGTTGTGCCAGAGTTGTGCGAGAGTTGTGCCAGAGTTGTGCCAGAGTTATATCAGAGTTGTGCCAGAGTTGTGCCAGAGTTGTGCGAGAGTTGTGCCAGAGTTGTGCCAGAGTTATATCAGAGTTGTGCCAGAGTTGTGCCAGAGTTGTGCGAGAGTTGTGCCAGAGTTGTGCCAGAGTTATATCAGAGTTGTGCCAGAGTTGTGCCAGAGTTGTGCGAGAGTTGTGCCAGAGTTGTGCCAGAGTTATATCAGAGTTGTGCCAGAGTTGTGCCAGAGTTGTGCGAGAGTTGTGCCAGAGTTGTGCCAGAGTTATATCAGAGTTGTGCCAGAGTTGTGCCAGAGTTGTGCGAGAGTTGTGCCAGAGTTGTGCCAGAGTTATATCAGAGTTGTGCCAGAGTTGTGCCAGAGTTGTGCGAGAGTTGTGCCAGAGTTGTGCCAGAGTTATATCAGAGTTGTGCCAGAGTTGTGCCAGAGTTGTGCGAGAGTTGTGCCAGAGTTGTGCCAGAGTTATATCAGAGTTGTGCCAGAGTTGTGCCAGAGTTGTGCGAGAGTTGTGCCAGAGTTGTGCCAGAGTTATATCAGAGTTGTGCCAGAGTTGTGCCAGAGTTGTGCGAGAGTTGTGCCAGAGTTGTGCCAGAGTTATATCAGAGTTGTGCCAGAGTTGTGCCAGAGTTGTGCGAGAGTTGTGCCAGAGTTGTGCCAGAGTTATATCAGAGTTGTGCCAGAGTTGTGCCAGAGTTGTGCGAGAGTTGTGCCAGAGTTGTGCCAGAGTTATATCAGAGTTGTGCCAGAGTTGTGCCAGAGTTGTGCGAGAGTTGTGCCAGAGTTGTGCCAGAGTTATATCAGAGTTGTGCCAGAGTTGTGCCAGAGTTGTGCGAGAGTTGTGCCAGAGTTGTGCCAGAGTTATATCAGAGTTGTGCCAGAGTTGTGCCAGAGTTGTGCGAGAGTTGTGCCAGAGTTGTGCCAGAGTTATATCAGAGTTGTGCCAGAGTTGTGCCAGAGTTGTGCGAGAGTTGTGCCAGAGTTGTGCCAGAGTTATATCAGAGTTGTGCCAGAGTTGTGCCAGAGTTGTGCGAGAGTTGTGCCAGAGTTGTGCCAGAGTTATATCAGAGTTGTGCCAGAGTTGTGCCAGAGTTGTGCGAGAGTTGTGCCAGAGTTGTGCCAGAGTTATATCAGAGTTGTGCCAGAGTTGTGCCAGAGTTGTGCGAGAGTTGTGCCAGAGTTGTGCCAGAGTTATATCAGAGTTGTGCCAGAGTTGTGCCAGAGTTGTGCGAGAGTTGTGCCAGAGTTGTGCCAGAGTTATATCAGAGTTGTGCCAGAGTTGTGCCAGAGTTGTGCGAGAGTTGTGCCAGAGTTGTGCCAGAGTTATATCAGAGTTGTGCCAGAGTTGTGCCAGAGTTGTGCGAGAGTTGTGCCAGAGTTGTGCCAGAGTTATATCAGAGTTGTGCCAGAGTTGTGCCAGAGTTGTGCGAGAGTTGTGCCAGAGTTGTGCCAGAGTTATATCAGAGTTGTGCCAGAGTTGTGCCAGAGTTGTGCGAGAGTTGTGCCAGAGTTGTGCCAGAGTTATATCAGAGTTGTGCCAGAGTTGTGCCAGAGTTGTGCGAGAGTTGTGCCAGAGTTGTGCCAGAGTTATATCAGAGTTGTGCCAGAGTTGTGCCAGAGTTGTGCGAGAGTTGTGCCAGAGTTGTGCCAGAGTTATATCAGAGTTGTGCCAGAGTTGTGCCAGAGTTGTGCGAGAGTTGTGCCAGAGTTGTGCCAGAGTTATATCAGAGTTGTGCCAGAGTTGTGCCAGAGTTGTGCGAGAGTTGTGCCAGAGTTGTGCCAGAGTTATATCAGAGTTGTGCCAGAGTTGTGCCAGAGTTGTGCGAGAGTTGTGCCAGAGTTGTGCCAGAGTTATATCAGAGTTGTGCCAGAGTTGTGCCAGAGTTGTGCGAGAGTTGTGCCAGAGTTGTGCCAGAGTTATATCAGAGTTGTGCCAGAGTTGTGCCAGAGTTGTGCGAGAGTTGTGCCAGAGTTGTGCCAGAGTTATATCAGAGTTGTGCCAGAGTTGTGCCAGAGTTGTGCGAGAGTTGTGCCAGAGTTGTGCCAGAGTTATATCAGAGTTGTGCCAGAGTTGTGCCAGAGTTGTGCGAGAGTTGTGCCAGAGTTGTGCCAGAGTTATATCAGAGTTGTGCCAGAGTTGTGCCAGAGTTGTGCGAGAGTTGTGCCAGAGTTGTGCCAGAGTTATATCAGAGTTGTGCCAGAGTTGTGCCAGAGTTGTGCGAGAGTTGTGCCAGAGTTGTGCCAGAGTTATATCAGAGTTGTGCCAGAGTTGTGCCAGAGTTGTGCGAGAGTTGTGCCAGAGTTGTGCCAGAGTTATATCAGAGTTGTGCCAGAGTTGTGCCAGAGTTGTGCGAGAGTTGTGCCAGAGTTGTGCCAGAGTTATATCAGAGTTGTGCCAGAGTTGTGCCAGAGTTGTGCGAGAGTTGTGCCAGAGTTGTGCCAGAGTTGTGCCAGAGTTGTGCCAGAGTTGTGCAAGACTTGTGCCAGAGTTGTGCCATAATTGTGCCAGGGTTGTGCCAGAGTTGAGCCTGAGTTGTGCCAGAGTTGTGCCAGAGTTGTGCCAGAAATATGCCAGAGTTGTTCCAAACTTGTGTCAGAGTTGTGCCAAAGTTGAGCCATAACTTTGCCATAGCTGTGACAGAGTTGTGCCATATTTGTGCCACAGTTGTGCAAGAGTTGTCCCAGAGTGGTGCTAGGGTTGTGCAAGAGTTGGGCCAGAAATGTGCCAGAGTTGTGCCTGTGTTGAGCCAGAGTTGTGCCAGAGTTGTGTCAGAGTTGTCTCAGAGTTGTGCCTAAGTTGTGCTAGAGTTGTGCCAGAGTTGTGCCAGACTTGTGCTTGAGTTGTGCCAGCAATGTGCCAGAGTTGTGCCCGAGTTTTACCTAAGTTGTGCCAGGTTTGTGCAAGGGTTGTGCCACAGTTGTGCCAGAGTGGTGCCAAAGTTGTGCCAGAGTTAAGCCGTAGTTGTGCCAAGGTTGTGCCAGAGGTGTGCCAAAGTTGTGACAGAGTTGTGCCAGAGTTGTGCCAGAGTTACGCCACAGATGTGCCAGAGTTGTACCAGATGTGTGCCAGAGTTGTGCCACAGTTGTGCCAGAGGTGTGCCAGTGTTGTGCCATAGTTTTGCCAGAGTTGTGCCATAGTTATGCCAGAGTTGTGCCAGAGTTGTGCCAAAGTCGTGCCAGAGCTGTACCAGAGTTGTGCCAGAGATGTGCCATAGTTGTGTCAGAGTTGTGCAACACCTGTGCAAGAGGTGTGCCAAAGTTGTGCCAGGGCTATGCCAGAGTTGTGCCAGAGTTGTGCCATAGCTGTCCCAGAAATGTACCAAAGTTGTGCCAGAGTTGTGCCATAGTTGTGCCCGGTTTGTGCCACATATGTGCAAGAGTTGTGCCACAGTTGTGCAAGAGTTGTGCCAGAGTTGTGCCTGAGTTGTGCCTGAGTTGTGCCAGAGTTGTGCCAGAGTTGTGCCAGAGTTGTGCCAGACTTGTGCCAGAGTTGCCCAGAGTAGTGCCAGGGTTGTGCCAGAGTTGTGCCAAAGATGTTCCAGAGTTGTGCCAGAGTTGTGCCAGAGTTGTGCTAGACTTGTGCCAGAGTTGTGCCAGAGTTGTGCCAGCATTGTGCCAGAGTTGTGCCAGAGTTGTGCCAGAGTTTTGTTAGACTTGTGCCAGAGTTGTGCCAGAGTTGTGCCAGCATTGTGCCAGAGTTGTGCCAGATGTGTGCCAGAGTTGTGCCTGAGTTGTGCCACAGTTGTGCAAGAGTTCTGCCAGGGTTTTTCCAGAGTTGTGCCACAGATGTGCCAGGGTTGTGCCTGAGTTGTGCCAGAGTTGTACCGGAATTGTACCACAGTTGTGCCAAATTTGTGTCAGAGTTGTTCCAAAGTTGAGCCATAGTTGTGCCAGAGATGTCACAGAGTTGTGCCAGAATTGTGCCAGAGTTGTGCCAGTGTTGTGCCAGAGTTGTGCCAGAGTTGTACCAGAGTCGTGCCAGAGTCGTGCCAGTGTTGTGCCAGAGTTTTGCCAGAGTTGTGCCATAGATTTTCCAGAGTTGTGCCAGAGTTGTGCCAGAGTTGTGCCAGAGTTGTGCAAGAGTTGTGCGAGAGTTGTGCAAGAGTTGTGCCAGAGTTGTGCCATCCTTGTGCTTGGGTTGTGCAAGAGTTGTGCCAGGGTTTTGCCATAGTTGGGCCAGAGATGTGCTCGAGTTGTGCTAGAGTTGTGCCAAAGTTGTGCCAGAGCTGTGCCAGAGTTGTGCCAGAGATGTGCCATAGTTGTGTCTGAGTTGTGCAAGACTTGTGCAAGATTTGTGCCAAAGTTGTGCCAGTGCTGTGCCAGAGTTGTGCCAGAGTTGTGCCATAGCTGTCCCAGAAATGCATCAAAGTTGTGCCAGAGTTGTGCCATAGTTGTGCCCGGTTTGTGCCACATATGTGCAAGAGTTTCCACAGTTGTGCAAGAGTTGTGCCACAGTTGTGCCACAGTTGTGCCTGAGTTGTGCCAGAGTTGTGCCAGAGTTGTGCCAGAGTTGTGCCAGAGTTGTGCCAGACTTGTGCCAGAGTTGTCCCAGAGTAGTGTCAGGGTTGTGCCATAGTTGTGCCAAAGATGTTTCAGAGTTGTGCCATAGTTTTGCCAGAGTTGTGCAGGAGTTATCCCAAGGTTGTGCCATATTTGTGCCAGAGTTGTGCCAGAGTTGTGCCAGAGTTGTGCCAAAGTTGTGCCAGAGTTTTGCCAGTTTTGTGCCAGAGTTGTGCCAGAGTTGTGCCAAAGTTGTGCCAGAGTTTTGCCAGTTTTGTGCCAGAGTTGTGCCAGAGTTGCGCCAGAGTTGTGCCAGAGTTTTGCCGGAAGTGTGCCAAAGTTGTGCCAAACGTGTTTCAGAGTTGTTCCAAAGTTGTGCCATAGTTGTGCCAAAGCTGTGCCAGAGTTGTGCCAGAGTTGTGCCAGAGTTGTGCCAGCATTGTGCCAGAGTTGTGCCTGAGTTGTGCCACAGTTGTGCAAGAGTTGTGCCAGAGTTTTTCCAGAGTTGTGCCAGAGATGTGCCAGGGTTGTGCCTGAGTTGTGCCAGAGTTGTACCGGAATTGTACCACAGTTGTGCCAAATGTTTGTGAGAGTTGTGCCAAAGTTGAGCCACAGTTGTGCCAGAGATGTGACAGAGATGTGCCAGATTTGTGCCAGAGTTGTGCTAGGGTTGTGCGAGAGCAGTGCTAGAGTTGTGCCAGAGTTGTGCCAGTGTTGTGCCAGAGTTGTGCCAGAGTTGTACCAGAGTCGTGCCAGAGTCGTGCCAATGTTGTGCCAGAGTTATGCCAGAGTTGTGCCATAGCTTTTCCAGAGTTGTGCCAGAGTTGAGCCAGGGTTGTGCCAGAGTTGTGCCAGAGTCGTGCCAGAGTTGTGACAGTGTTGTGCAAGAGCTGTGCCAGAGTTGTGCCAGAGTTTTGCCAGAGTTGTGCCAGAGTTGTGCCAGAGTTGTGCCAGAGTTGTGTCAAGGATGTTCTACAGTTGTGCCAGTGTTGTGCCAGAGTTGTGCCAGAGTTGTGTAAGAGTTGTGCCAGAGTTGTGCTAGAGTTATGCCAGAGTTGTGCCATGCTTGTGCTTGGGTTGTGCCAGAGTTGTGCCAGGGTTTTGCCATAGTTTGGCCAGAGATGTGCTGGAGTTGTGCTAGAGTTGTGCCAGAGTTGCACCAGAGTTGGGCCAGAGTTGTGTGAGAGCTGTGCTATATTTTTTTTTGGAGTTATGCCACAGTTGTGCCAACGTTGTGCCAGAGTTGTGGCAGAGTTATGCCATCGTTGTGCCAGAGCTGTGCCACCGTTGTGCCAGGGTTATAGCAGACTTGTGCCAGAGTTGTGCCAGAGTTGTCACAGACATGTGCCAGAGTTGTACCACAAATGTGCCAGAGTTGTGCCAGAGTTGTGCCCGATTTTTGCCAGAGATGTGCAAGATTTGTGCCACAGTTGTGCCAGAGTTGTGCCAGAGCTGTGCCAGAGTGGTGCCCGAGTTGTGCCAGAGGTGTGCTAGTGTGTTGCTAGAGTTGTGCCAGGGTTGTGCCAGAGTTGGGCCAGGGTTGTGCAAGAATTATGCCAGAGTTGTGCCAGTGTTGTGCCAGGGTTGTGCTGGAGTTGTGGCAGAGTTGTGCCAGAGCTCAGCCAGAGTTGAGCCAGTGTTGTGCCAGAGTTGTGCCAGAGGTGTCCCAGATTTGTACCAGAGTTGTGCCAGAGTTGTGCCCGAGTTTTGCCAGAGATGTGCAAGATTTGTGCCACAGTTGTGCCAGAGTTGGGCCAGAGTCGTGCCAGCGTTGTGCCAGAGATTTGCCAGAGTTGTGCCAGAGTTCTGGTTCAGTTGTGCCAGGGTTGTGCAAAAGTTGTGCGAGGGTTGTGCCAGAGTTGTGCCAGAGCTGTGCCAGAGTGGTGCCCGAGTTGTGCCAGAGGTGTGCTAGTGTGTTGCTAGAGTTGTGCCAGGGTTGTGCCAGAGTTGGGCCAGGGTTGTGCAAGAATTATGCCAGAGTTGTGCCAGTGTTGTGCCAGGGTTGTGCTGGAGTTGTGGCAGAGTTGTGCCAGAGCTCAGCCAGAGTTGAGCCAGTGTTGTGCCAGAGTTGTGCCAGAGGTGTCCCAGATTTGTACCAGAGTTGTGCCAGAGTTGTGCCCGAGTTTTGCCAGAGATGTGCAAGATTTGTGCCACAGTTGTGCCAGAGTTGGGCCAGAGTCGTGCCAGCGTTGTGCCAGAGATTTGCCAGAGTTGTGCCAGAGTTCTGGTTCAGTTGTGCCAGGGTTGTGCAAAAGTTGTGCGAGGGTTGTGCCAGAGTTGTGCCAGAGCTGTGCCAGAGTGGTGCCCGAGTTGTGCCAGAGGTGTGCTAGTGTGTTGCTAGAGTTGTGCCAGGGTTGTGCCAGAGTTGGGCCAGGGTTGTGCAAGAATTATGCCAGAGTTGTGCCAGTGTTGTGCCAGGGTTGTGCTGGAGTTGTGGCAGAGTTGTGCCAGAGCTCAGCCAGAGTTGAGCCAGTGTTGTGCCAGAGTTGTGCCAGAGGTGTCCCAGATTTGTACCAGAGTTGTGCCAGAGTTGTGCCCGAGTTTTGCCAGAGATGTGCAAGATTTGTGCCACAGTTGTGCCAGAGTTGGGCCAGAGTTGTGCCAGCGTTGTGCCAGAGTTTTGCCAGAGTTGTGCCGCAGTTGTGCCAGAGTTGGGCCAGAGTCGTGCCAGCGTTGTGCCAGAGATTTGCCAGAGTTGTGCCAGAGTTCTGGTTCAGTTGTGCCAGAGTTGTGCAAAAGTTGTGCGAGGGTTTTGCCAGAGTTGTGCCAGAGCTGTGCCAGAGTTGTGCCAGTGTTGTGCAAGAGTTGTGCCAGAGTTTTGCCGGAATCGTGCAACAGTTGTGCCAACATTGTGCCAGAGTTGTGCCATAGATGTGCCAGAGTTAATCCAGAGTTGTGCCAGGTTTGTGCCAGAGTCTTGCAATTGTTGTACCAGAGTTGTGCCAGAGTTGTGCCAAAGTGTGCATGAGTTGTGCCAGAGTTGTGCCAGAGTTGTGTCAGAGTTGTGACAGAGTTGTGCCAAAGTTGTTCCAGAGTTGTGCCAGAGTTGTAACAGACTTCTGCCACAGTTGTGCCAGAAAAATGCCAGAGTTGTGCCAGCGTTGTGACATGTTGTGCCTGATTTGTGCCAGATATGTGTAAGAGTCTTGCCACAGTTGTGCCAGAGGTGTGCCAGATTTGTGCAAGATTTGTGCCATAGTTGTGCCATAGTCGTGCCAGAGTTTTGCCAGAGTTTTGACAGAGTTGTGCCAGAGTTGTGCCATATTTGTTCCGAAATTATGCCACAGTTGAACCAATGTTGTGCCAGGGTTGGCAGGAGTTGTGCCAGAGTTGTGCCAGAGCTCAGCCAGAGTTGTGCCAGTGTTGTGCTAGAGTTGTGCCAGAGGTGTGCCAGATTTGTGCCAGAGTTGTGCCAGAGTTGTGCCAGAGTTGTGCCATAGTTGTCCCAGGGTTGTGCCAGTTTTATGCCAGAGTTGTGCCAGAGCTCGGCCAGAGTTGTGCCAGTGTTAGGCCAGAGTTGTGCCAGAGTCGTGCCAGAGTTGTGACAGTGTTGTGCAAGAGCTGTGCCAGAGTTGTGCCAGCATTGTGCCAGAGTTGTGCCAGCATTGTGCCAGAGTTGTGCCAGCATTGTGCCAGAGTTGTGCCAGCATTGTGCCAGAGTTGTGCCAGCATTGTGCCAGAGTTGTGCCAGCATTGTGCCAGAGTTGTGCCAGCATTGTGCCAGAGTTGTGCCAGCATTGTGCCAGAGTTGTGCCAGCATTGTGCCAGAGTTGTGCCAGCATTGTGCCAGAGTTGTGCCAGCATTGTGCCAGAGTTGTGCCAGCATTGTGCCAGAGTTGTGCCAGCATTGTGCCAGAGTTGTGCCAGCATTGTGCCAGAGTTGTGCCAGCATTGTGCCAGAGTTGTGCCAGCATTGTGCCAGAGTTGTGCCAGCATTGTGCCAGAGTTGTGCCAGCATTGTGCCAGAGTTGTGCCAGCATTGTGCCAGAGTTGTGCCAGCATTGTGCCAGAGTTGTGCCAGCATTGTGCCAGAGTTGTGCCAGCATTGTGCCAGAGTTGTGCCAGCATTGTGCCAGAGTTGTGCCAGCATTGTGCCAGAGTTGTGCCAGCATTGTGCCAGAGTTGTGCCAGCATTGTGCCAGAGTTGTGCCAGCATTGTGCCAGAGTTGTGCCAGCATTGTGCCAGAGTTGTGCCAGCATTGTGCCAGAGTTGTGCCAGCATTGTGCCAGAGTTGTGCCAGCATTGTGCCAGAGTTGTGCCAGCATTGTGCCAGAGTTGTGCCAGCATTGTGCCAGAGTTGTGCCAGCATTGTGCCAGAGTTGTGCCAGCATTGTGCCAGAGTTGTGCCAGCATTGTGCCAGAGTTGTGCCAGCATTGTGCCAGAGTTGTGCCAGCATTGTGCCAGAGTTGTGCCAGCATTGTGCCAGAGTTGTGCCAGCATTGTGCCAGAGTTGTGCCAGCATTGTGCCAGAGTTGTGCCAGCATTGTGCCAGAGTTGTGCCAGCATTGTGCCAGAGTTGTGCCAGCATTGTGCCAGAGTTGTGCCAGCATTGTGCCAGAGTTGTGCCAGCATTGTGCCAGAGTTGTGCCAGCATTGTGCCAGAGTTGTGCCAGCATTGTGCCAGAGTTGTGCCAGCATTGTGCCAGAGTTGTGCCAGCATTGTGCCAGAGTTGTGCCAGCATTGTGCCAGAGTTGTGCCAGCATTGTGCCAGAGTTGTGCCAGCATTGTGCCAGAGTTGTGCCAGCATTGTGCCAGAGTTGTGCCAGCATTGTGCCAGAGTTGTGCCAGCATTGTGCCAGAGTTGTGCCAGCATTGTGCCAGAGTTGTGCCAGCATTGTGCCAGAGTTGTGCCAGCATTGTGCCAGAGTTGTGCCAGCATTGTGCCAGAGTTGTGCCAGCATTGTGCCAGAGTTGTGCCAGCATTGTGCCAGAGTTGTGCCAGCATTGTGCCAGAGTTGTGCCAGCATTGTGCCAGAGTTGTGCCAGCATTGTGCCAGAGTTGTGCCAGCATTGTGCCAGAGTTGTGCCAGCATTGTGCCAGAGTTGTGCCAGCATTGTGCCAGAGTTGTGCCAGCATTGTGCCAGAGTTGTGCCAGCATTGTGCCAGAGTTGTGCCAGCATTGTGCCAGAGTTGTGCCAGCATTGTGCCAGAGTTGTGCCAGCATTGTGCCAGAGTTGTGCCAGCATTGTGCCAGAGTTGTGCCAGCATTGTGCCAGAGTTGTGCCAGCATTGTGCCAGAGTTGTGCCAGCATTGTGCCAGAGTTGTGCCAGCATTGTGCCAGAGTTGTGCCAGCATTGTGCCAGAGTTGTGCCAGCATTGTGCCAGAGTTGTGCCAGCATTGTGCCAGAGTTGTGCCAGCATTGTGCCAGAGTTGTGCCAGCATTGTGCCAGAGTTGTGCCAGCATTGTGCCAGAGTTGTGCCAGCATTGTGCCAGAGTTGTGCCAGCATTGTGCCAGAGTTGTGCCAGCATTGTGCCAGAGTTGTGCCAGCATTGTGCCAGAGTTGTGCCAGCATTGTGCCAGAGTTGTGCCAGCATTGTGCCAGAGTTGTGCCAGCATTGTGCCAGAGTTGTGCCAGCATTGTGCCAGAGTTGTGCCAGCATTGTGCCAGAGTTGTGCCAGCATTGTGCCAGAGTTGTGCCAGCATTGTGCCAGAGTTGTGCCAGCATTGTGCCAGAGTTGTGCCAGCATTGTGCCAGAGTTGTGCCAGCATTGTGCCAGAGTTGTGCCAGCATTGTGCCAGAGTTGTGCCAGCATTGTGCCAGAGTTGTGCCAGCATTGTGCCAGAGTTGTGCCAGCATTGTGCCAGAGTTGTGCCAGCATTGTGCCAGAGTTGTGCCAGCATTGTGCCAGAGTTGTGCCAGCATTGTGCCAGAGTTGTGCCAGCATTGTGCCAGAGTTGTGCCAGCATTGTGCCAGAGTTGTGCCAGCATTGTGCCAGAGTTGTGCCAGCATTGTGCCAGAGTTGTGCCAGCATTGTGCCAGAGTTGTGCCAGCATTGTGCCAGAGTTGTGCCAGCATTGTGCCAGAGTTGTGCCAGCATTGTGCCAGAGTTGTGCCAGCATTGTGCCAGAGTTGTGCCAGCATTGTGCCAGAGTTGTGCCAGCATTGTGCCAGAGTTGTGCCAGCATTGTGCCAGAGTTGTGCCAGCATTGTGCCAGAGTTGTGCCAGCATTGTGCCAGAGTTGTGCCAGCATTGTGCCAGAGTTGTGCCAGCATTGTGCCAGAGTTGTGCCAGCATTGTGCCAGAGTTGTGCCAGCATTGTGCCAGAGTTGTGCCAGCATTGTGCCAGAGTTGTGCCAGCATTGTGCCAGAGTTGTGCCAGCATTGTGCCAGAGTTGTGCCAGCATTGTGCCAGAGTTGTGCCAGCATTGTGCCAGAGTTGTGCCAGCATTGTGCCAGAGTTGTGCCAGCATTGTGCCAGAGTTGTGCCAGCATTGTGCCAGAGTTGTGCCAGCATTGTGCCAGAGTTGTGCCAGCATTGTGCCAGAGTTGTGCCAGCATTGTGCCAGAGTTGTGCCAGCATTGTGCCAGAGTTGTGCCAGCATTGTGCCAGAGTTGTGCCAGCATTGTGCCAGAGTTGTGCCAGCATTGTGCCAGAGTTGTGCCAGCATTGTGCCAGAGTTGTGCCAGCATTGTGCCAGAGTTGTGCCAGCATTGTGCCAGAGTTGTGCCAGCATTGTGCCAGAGTTGTGCCAGCATTGTGCCAGAGTTGTGCCAGCATTGTGCCAGAGTTGTGCCAGCATTGTGCCAGAGTTGTGCCAGCATTGTGCCAGAGTTGTGCCAGCATTGTGCCAGAGTTGTGCCAGCATTGTGCCAGAGTTGTGCCAGCATTGTGCCAGAGTTGTGCCAGCATTGTGCCAGAGTTGTGCCAGCATTGTGCCAGAGTTGTGCCAGCATTGTGCCAGAGTTGTGCCAGCATTGTGCCAGAGTTGTGCCAGCATTGTGCCAGAGTTGTGCCAGCATTGTGCCAGAGTTGTGCCAGCATTGTGCCAGAGTTGTGCCAGCATTGTGCCAGAGTTGTGCCAGCATTGTGCCAGAGTTGTGCCAGCATTGTGCCAGAGTTGTGCCAGCATTGTGCCAGAGTTGTGCCAGCATTGTGCCAGAGTTGTGCCAGCATTGTGCCAGAGTTGTGCCAGCATTGTGCCAGAGTTGTGCCAGCATTGTGCCAGAGTTGTGCCAGCATTGTGCCAGAGTTGTGCCAGCATTGTGCCAGAGTTGTGCCAGCATTGTGCCAGAGTTGTGCCAGCATTGTGCCAGAGTTGTGCCAGCATTGTGCCAGAGTTGTGCCAGCATTGTGCCAGAGTTGTGCCAGCATTGTGCCAGAGTTGTGCCAGCATTGTGCCAGAGTTGTGCCAGCATTGTGCCAGAGTTGTGCCAGCATTGTGCCAGAGTTGTGCCAGCATTGTGCCAGAGTTGTGCCAGCATTGTGCCAGAGTTGTGCCAGCATTGTGCCAGAGTTGTGCCAGCATTGTGCCAGAGTTGTGCCAGCATTGTGCCAGAGTTGTGCCAGCATTGTGCCAGAGTTGTGCCAGCATTGTGCCAGAGTTGTGCCAGCATTGTGCCAGAGTTGTGCCAGCATTGTGCCAGAGTTGTGCCAGAGTTGTGTCAGAGTTGTGCCAGAGTTGTGCAAGATAAATCCCAGAGTTGTGTGAGAGTTGTGCCAGAGTTATGCCAGAGTTGTGCCATAAATGTGCCAGAGTTGTGCTATATTTGTGCCATAGTTGGGCCCGATTTGTGCCAGCGATGTGCCAGAGTTGTGCAAGAGTTGTGCCAGAGTTGTGCTGGAGTTGTGCCAGAGTTGGGCCAGAGTTGTGCCAGGTTTTGCAAGAGGTATGGCAGAGTTGTGCCTGATTCGTGCCATAGTTGTGCCAGATATGTTACATAGTTGTGCCAGTGTTGTGCCAGAGATGTGCAAGCGTTTTGCCATAGTTGTGCTATTGTTGTGCAAGTTTTGTGCCATAGTTTTGCCATATGTGTCCCAGACCTGTACCAGAGGTGTGCCAGAGTTGTGCCAGATTTGTGCCAGAGTTGTGCTTGATTTGTGCCAGAGATATGCCAGAGGTGTGCATGTCTTGTGCCAATGTTGTTTCAGAGTTGTGCCAGAGTTGTGCCAGAGTTGTGCCAGGGTTGTTCCAGAGTTATTCCATAGTTGAGCCAAAGTTGTGCCAAAGATATGCCACAGATGAGCCAAGGTTGTGCCAGAGTCGTTCCAGAGTTGTGCCAGAGATGTGACAGGGTTGTGCCAGAGTTGTGCCACGGTTGTGCCACAGTTGTGACAGAGTTGGGCCAGAGTTCTGCTGGGGTTGTGCCAGAGTTGTGCCTGAGTTGTCCCAGAGTTGTGCCAAAGTTGTGCTAGAGCTCTGCCTTGGTTGAGCCAGAGTTCTGCCATAGTTGTGCAAGAGTTGTGCGAGAGTTGTGCCAGAGTTGTGCAAGAGTTGTGCCAGAGTTGTGCCAGAGTTGTGCCATTGTTGTGCCAGAGTTCTGCCGGAGTTGTGCCAGAGTTGTGCCAAAGTCATGCCATATTTGTTTCAGAATTGTGCCAAAGCTGTGCCCAAGTTTTGCCAAGGATCTGCCAAAGTTGTGTCAGAGCTGTGCCAGAGTTGCGCGAGAGTTCTACCAGAGTTGTGCCAGAGATGTGCCATAGCTGTGCCTGAGTTGCGCCAGAGTTGTGCCAGAGTTGTGCCAGAGTTGTGCCAGAGTTGTGCCAGTGTTGTGCGAGAGTTGTGCCAAGTTTGTGCCAGACCTGTCCCATTGTTGTGCCAGAGTTTTGCAAGAATTTTGCCAGAGTTGTGCCAGTGTTGTGCCAGAGTTGTGCCAAATATGTGCCAGACCCGTCCCAGAGTTGTGCCAGAGTTTTGCAAGAATTATACAACAGTTGTGCCAGGGGTTGTGCCACAGTTGTGCCAGAGTTTTGGCAGAGTTGTGTCACAGTTGTTCCTGAGTTGTGCCAAATGTATGCCAGAGTTGAGCAAGAGTTGTGCCAGAGTTGTGCCAGTGTTGTGCCAGAAATGCGCCAGAGTTGTGCCAGAGTTGTGCCATAGTTGGGTCCGGTTTGCGCCAGAAATGTGCAAGAGTTGTGCAAGAGTTGTGCCAGAGTTGTGCCAGGGTTGTGCCAGAGGTGTGCCATAGTTGTGCCAGAGTTGTGCCAGAGTTATGCCAGAATTGTGCCAGAATTGTGCCAGATTTGTGCCAGGGATGTGCCAAATTGAGCACTAGTTGTGCCAGGGTTGTGCCAGAGTTGTGCAAAAGTTGGGCCAGAGTTGTGCCAGAGTTGTGCCAGAGATGTTCCATAGTTGTGCCAGGGTTGTGCCAAAGATGTGCCAGAGTATTGCCAAAATTGTGCTCTAGTTGTGCCAGTGTTGTGCCAGAGTTTTGCCATATATGTGCCATACCTGTGCCAGAGGTGTGCCAGAGTTGTGCCAGATTCCTGCCATAGTTGTGCCAGAGTTGTGCCAGTGTTGTGCCAGAGTTGTGCCAAACTTAAAGCAGAGTTTTGCCAAAGTTGTCCCAGAGTTGTTAAGAGGTGTGCCAGACTTGTGCCAGAGTTGTGCCAGAGTTGTGCCAGAGTTGTGCCACAGTTTTGCCAGAGTTGTGCCAGAGTTGTGCCAGACTTGTGCCAGAGTTGTGCCAGGGTCGTGCCAGAGTTGTGCCAGAGCTGGTCCAGAATTGTGCCTTAGTTGTACCAGAGTTGTGCCAGAGTTGTCCCAGAGTTGTGCCAGAGTTGTGTCGAGCTGTCCCAGGGTTTTGCCAGAGTTCCGCTATAGTTGTGCAAGAGTTGAGCCAGAGTTGAGCCAGAGTTGTGCCAGAGTTGTGCCAGAGTTGTGCCAGAATTGTGCCAGAGTAGTGGCATATTTGTTGCGGGCGTATGCCACAGTTGTGTCAAAGTTGTGCCAGGGTTGAACCAGAGTTACGCCAGAGTTGTGCCAGAGTTGTGCCTGAGTTGTGCCAGAGATGTGCCAGAGTTGTGCCAGAGTTGTGCCAGAGTTGTGCCAGTGTTGTGCCAGAGTTGTGCCAGAGTTGTGCCAGAGTTGTGCCAGAGT
>SZWC01000678.1:1684-16284 GCA_023375785.1 Penium margaritaceum | reverse complement strand
CCAGAGTTGTGCCAGAGTTGTGCCAGAGTTGTGCCAGAGTTATGCCAGAGTTGTGCCAGAGTTGTGCCAGAGTTGTGCCAGAGTTGTGCCAGAGCTGTGCCAGAGTTGTGCCAGAGTTGTGCCAGAGTTGTTCCAGAGTTGTGCCAGAATTGTGGGAGAGTTGTGCCAGAGCTGTGCCGGAAACGTGCCAGTGTTGCACCAAGGTTGTACCAGAGTAGTGCAAGAGTTGTCCCAGAGTTGTGCCAGAGTTGTCCCAGAGTTGTGCCAGAGTTGTCCCAGAGTTCTGCCATAGTTGAGCGAGAATTTTGCTAGAGTTGTGCAAGACTTGTGCGAGAGCTGTGCCAGTGTTGTCCTAGAGTTGTGCCAGAGGTGTGCTATATTTGTGTTGGAATTCTGCCAATGTTGTGCCAAATTCGTGCCAGGGTTGTGCCAGAGTTGTGCCAGAGTTGTGCCATGGATGTTCTGAAGTTGTGCCAGAGTTGTGCCAGATATGTGCCAGAGTTGTGCCAGATATGTACTAGAGTCGTGCCAGCGTTGTGCCTGAGTTGTGCCAGAGTTTTGCCAGTGTTGTGCTTGAGTTGTGCCAACTTTGTGCCAGACCTGTCCCAGGGTTTTGCAAGAGTTGTGCCAGAGTCGTGCCAGAGTTGTAACAGAGTTGTGCAAGAGTTCTGCAAGAGTCGTGCCAGAGGTGTGCCATAGATGTGCCAGAGTTGTGCCTGAGTTGTGCCAGAGATGTTTCATAGTGGTGCCAGGGTTGTGTTAGAGATGTGCCAGAGTTTTGCCAGAGTTGTGCTATAGTTGTGCCAGTGTTGTGCCAGAGTTGTGCCATATATGTGCCAGACCTGTGCCAGACGTGTGCCAGAGTTGTGCCAGATTTGTACCAGAGTTGTGCCAGAGTTGTGCCAGAGTTGTCCCACTGTTGTGCCAGAGTTGTGCCAGAGTTGTGCCAAAGTTGTGCCAGAGTTGTACCAGAGTTCTGCCAGAGTTGTGCCAGTGTTGTTCCAGAGTTGTGCCAGAGTCTTGCAAGGGTTGTGCAAGAGTTGTGCCAGAGGTATTCCACAGTTGTGCCAGGGTTGTGCAAGAGTCTTGCCACAGGTCTGCCAGAGATGTGCCAAAAGCTATGCCAGAGTTGCGCCACGGTTGTGCCACAGTTGTCACAGAGTTGTGCCAGAGCTGTGCCAGAGTTGTGCCAGAGTTGTCCCAGAGTTGTGCCAGAGTTTGCCAGAGCTGTGCCAGTGTTGTGCCAGAGTTCTGCCATAGTTGTGCCAGAGTCGCGCAAGAGTTAGTCCATATTTGTGTCAGAGTTGTGCCAGAGTTGTGCCAGAGTTATGCCAGAGTTGTACCAGAGTTGTGCCAGAGTCGTGCCATGATTGTGCTGGAATTATGCCACAGTTGTGCCGAAGTTGTGCCAGGGCTTTGCCAAAGTTGTGCCAGAGTTATGCCAGAGTTGGCCCAGAGTTGTGCCAGAGTTGTGCCTGATTTGTGCTGGACTTGTCCCAGAGTTGTGCCAGAGTTGTGCCAGAGTTTTGCCAGAGTTGTGCCAGAGTTGTGCCAGAGGTGATTCAGAGTTGTGCCAGAGGTGATTCAGAGTTGTGCCACAGTTGTTACAGAGTTGTGCCAGACTTGTGCCAGAGTTGTGCCAGGGTAGTGCCAATGCTGTGCCAGGGTTCTGCCGGAGTTGTGCCAGAGTTGTGCCAGAGTTGTGCCAGATTTGTGCCGGAATTATGCAACAGTTGTGCCAAAGTTGTGCCAGCGTCATGCCAGAGTTGTGACAGAATTGTGTGGGAGTGGTGCGAGAGTTCTGCCAGAGTTGTGCCAGAAATGTGCCAGAGTTGTGCCAGAGTTGTGCCATAGTTGGGCCTGATTTGTGCCATTGATGTGCCAGAGTTGAGCCAGAGTTCTGCCAGAGTTGTGCCACAGTTGTGCCAGAGTTGTGCTGTCCTAGTGCCAGGGTTGCTCCGGATTTGTGCCATAGCTGTGCCAGAGTTGTGCCAGAGTCGTGCCAGAGTTGTGCCAGAGTTGTGTCAGAGCTGTGCCAGAGTTGTGCCAGGGCTGTTGCAGTGTTGTGTTAGGGCTGTTGCAGAGTTGTGTCAGAGTTTTGCCATGGTTGTGCCGGAATTATGCAACATTTGAACCAGAGTTGTACCAGAGTTGTGTTGGAGTTGTGCCAGAGGTGATTCAGAGTTGTGCCACAGTTGTTACAGAGTTGTGCCAGACCTGTGCCAGAGTTGTGCCAGGGTAGTGCCAATGCTGTGCCAGGGTTCTGCCGGAGTTGTGCCAGAGTTGTGCCAGAGTTGTGCCAAAGTTGTCCCAGAGTTGTGCCAGAGTTGTCCCAGAGTTGTGCCAGGGTTGTGCCAGAGTTCTGCCATAGTTGTGCCTCAGTTGTACAAGAGTTGTGCGAGAGTTGTGCCAAAGTCATGCCAGAGTTGTGCCAGAGTTGTGCCAGACTTGTGCCATAGTTGTGCCAGAGTTGTGCTTGAGTTGTGCCAGAGTTTTACCAGGGTTGTGCCATGGTTATGCCAGAATCGTGCTACAAGTGTGCCAGAGTTGTGCCAGATTTGTACCAGAGTTGTGCCAGAGTTGTGCCAGAGTTGTCCCAGAGTTGTGCCAGGGTTGTGCCAGAGTTCTGCCATAGTTGTGCCTCAGTTGTACAAGAGTTGTGCGAGAGTTGTGCCAAAGTCATGCCAGAGTTGTGCCAGAGTTGTGCCAGACTTGTGCCATAGTTGTGCCAGAGTTGTGCTTGAGTTGTGCCAGAGTTTTACCAGGGTTGTGCCATGGTTATGCCAGAATCGTGCTACAAGTGTGCCAGAGTTGTGCCAGATTTGTACCAGAGTTGTGCCAGAGTTGTGCCAGAGTTGTCCCAGAGTTGTGCCAGGGTTGTGCCAGAGTTCTGCCATAGTTGTGCCTCAGTTGTACAAGAGTTGTGCGAGAGTTGTGCCAAAGTCATGCCAGAGTTGTGCCAGAGTTGTGCCAGACTTGTGCCATAGTTGTGCCAGAGTTGTGCTTGAGTTGTGCCAGAGTTTTACCAGGGTTGTGCCATGGTTATGCCAGAATCGTGCTACAAGTGTGCCAGAGTTGTGCCAGATTTGTACCAGAGTTGTGCCAGAGTTGTGCCAGAGTTGTCCCAGAGTTGTGCCAGGGTTGTGCCAGAGTTCTGCCATAGTTGTGCCTCAGTTGTACAAGAGTTGTGCGAGAGTTGTGCCAAAGTCATGCCAGAGTTGTGCCAGAGTTGTGCCAGACTTGTGCCATAGTTGTGCCAGAGTTGTGCTTGAGTTGTGCCAGAGTTTTACCAGGGTTGTGCCATGGTTATGCCAGAATCGTGCTACAAGTGTGCCAGAGTTGTGCCAGATTTGTACCAGAGTTGTGCCAGAGTTGTGCCAGAGTTGTGCCAAAGTTGTCCCAGAGTTGTGCCAGAGTTGTCCCAGAGTTGTGCCAGGGTTGTGCCAGAGTTCTGCCATAGTTGTGCCTCAGTTTTACAAGAGTTGTGCGAGAGTTGTGCCAAAGTCATGCCAGAGTTGTGCCAGAGTTGTGGCAGACTTGTGCAGGAGTTGTGCCAGATTTGTGCTAGACTTGTGCCATAGTTGTGCCGGAATTATGCCACAGTTATGCCAATGTTGTACCAGGGTTGTGCCAGGGTTGAGCCAGAGTTGTGCAAGAGTTGTGCCAGAGTTGTGCCAGAGAAGTGCCAGAGTTGTGCCAGAGTTGTGCCAAAGTTTTGCCAGAGTTGTACCAGAGTTGTGCCAGGGCTGTTCCAGTGTTGTGCCAGAGTTGTGCCATATTTGTGCCCGAGTTATGCAACATTTGTTCCAGAGTTGTGCCAGAGTTGTGCCGGAGTTGTGCCAGAGGTGATTCAGAGTTGTGCCAGATATGTGCCAAAGTTTGTCCAGAGTCGTGCCAGAGTTGTGTCAGTGTTGTGCCAGAGTTGTGCCAGGGCTGTTCCAGTGTTGTGCCAGAGTTGTGCCATATTTGTGCCGGAAGTATGCAACAGTTGTGCCAGAGTTGTGGCAGGGTTGGGCAATAGTTGTGCCAGAGATGTGCCAGTGTTGTGCCATAGTTGTGCCAGATTTGTGCCACATTTGTGCCAGAGTTGTGCCAGGGTTGTGCCATAGTTGTGCCAAACGTTTGCCAGAGTTGTGCCAGAGTTGTACAAGAGTTGTACCAGAGTTGTGCAAGAGTTGTGCCAGAGTTGTGCCAGTCTTGTGCAGGAGTTGTGCCAGAGTTGTCCCAAAGTTATGCCGGAGGTGTGCCAGAGTTATGCCAAAGTTGTGCGAATGTTGTGCCAGAGTTAAGCCAGAGTTGTGCCAGAGTTGTGCCAGAGTGGTGCGAGAGTTGGGCCAGAGTTGTGCCAAGGTTGTGCCAGATTTGTGCCATTATTGTGCCAGAGTTGTGTCAGAGTTGTGCCAGAGTTGTGCCAGAAATGTACCAGAATTGTGCCAGGGTTGTGCAAGAGTTGTGCTACAGTTGTGCCAAGATTGTGCCAGAGTTGTGCCAAAGTTGTCCCAGAGTTGTGCCAGAATTGTCCCAGAGTTTTGCCAGAGTTGTGCAAGAGTTGTGCAAGAGATGTGCCAGAGTTGTGCCAGAGTTGTGTCGGAGTTGTGGCAGACTTGTGCCAGAGTTGTGCTCGAGTTGTGCTAGAGTTGTGCCATATTTGTGCCAGAATGATGCCACAGTTGTGCCAACGTTGTGCCAGGGTTGTGGCAGGGTTGTGCCAGGGTTGTGCCAGAGAAGTACCAGAGTTGTGCCAGAATTGTGCCAGAGTTGTAGAAGAGCTGTATCAGTGTTGTGCCAGAGTTGTGCCGAATTTGTGCCAGATCTATCCCAGAGTTGTGCTGGAGTTGTGCCAGACTGTTGCCAGAGTTGTGCCAGAAATGTGCCAGAGTTGTGCCAGATTCATGCCAGAGATGTGCCAGAGTTGTGCCAGAGTTGTGCCAGAGTTGTATCAGAGTTGTGTGAGAGTCGTGCCAGAGTTGTGCCAGAGTTGTGCCTTAGTTGTGCCTTAGCTGTGCCATAGTTGTGCCAGAGTTGTGCCAGGATTTTGCCAGAGTTGTGCTCGAGTTATTCTCGAGTTGTGCCAGAGTTGTGCTAGAGTTGTGCCATAGTTGTGCCAAAGTTGTGCCAGAGTTGTGCCAGGGTTGTGCCAGAGTTGTGCCAGAGTAATGCCAGAGTTGTCCCAGAGTTGTACCAAAGTTGTGCCAGAGTTGTGCGAGAGTAGTGCCAGAGTTGTGCCAGATTTGTGCCAGGGTTGTGCCAGAGTTGTGCCAGAGTTGTGCCAAAGTTGTGCCAGAGTTGTGCCGGAATTGTGCCTCAGTTGTGCTGAAGTTGTGCCATGGTTGTGCCAGAGTTGTGCCAGAGTCGTGCCAGAGTTGTGCCAGAGTTGTGCGAGAGTAGTGCCAGAGTTGTGCCAGAGCTTTCCCAGAGATGTGCCAGAGTTGTGCCAGAGTGGTGCGAGAGTTGGGCCAGAGTTGTGCCAGAGTTGTGCCGGGGTTGTGCCAGAGTTGTGCCAGGGTTGTGCCAGAGATGTGCCAGAGTTGTGCCAGAGTGGTGCGAGAGTTGGGCCAGAGTTGTGCCAGAGTTGTGCCGGGGTTGTGCCAGAGTTGTGCCAGGGTTGTGCCAGAGATGTGCCAGAGTTGTGCCAGAGTGGTGCGAGAGTTGGGCCAGAGTTGTGCCAGAGTTGTGCCGGGGTTGTGCCAGAGTTGTGCCAGGGTTGTGCCAGAGATGTGCCAGAGTTGTGCCAGAGTGGTGCGAGAGTTGGGCCAGAGTTGTGCCAGAGTTGTGCCGGGGTTGTGCCAGAGTTGTGCCAGGGTTGTGCCAGAGATGTGCCAGAGTTGTGCCAGAGTGGTGCGAGAGTTGGGCCAGAGTTGTGCCAGAGTTGTGCCGGGGTTGTGCCAGAGTTGTGCCAGGGTTGTGCCAGAGATGTGCCAGAGTTGTGCCAGAGTGGTGCGAGAGTTGGGCCAGAGTTGTGCCAGAGTTGTGCCGGGGTTGTGCCAGAGTTGTGCCAGGGTTGTGCCAGAGATGTGCCAGAGTTGTGCCAGAGTGGTGCGAGAGTTGGGCCAGAGTTGTGCCAGAGTTGTGCCGGGGTTGTGCCAGAGTTGTGCCAGGGTTGTGCCAGAGATGTGCCAGAGTTGTGCCAGAGTGGTGCGAGAGTTGGGCCAGAGTTGTGCCAGAGTTGTGCCGGGGTTGTGCCAGAGTTGTGCCAGGGTTGTGCCAGAGATGTGCCAGAGTTGTGCCAGAGTGGTGCGAGAGTTGGGCCAGAGTTGTGCCAGAGTTGTGCCGGGGTTGTGCCAGAGTTGTGCCAGGGTTGTGCCAGAGATGTGCCAGAGTTGTGCCAGAGTTGTTCCAGAGTTGTGTCAGAGTTGAGCCAGAGTTGTGCCAGAGTTGTGCCAGAGTTGTGCCAAGGTTGTGCCAGATATGTGCCAGAGTTGTGCCAAAGCTGTGCCAGGGTTGTGCCATAGTTGTGCCAGAACTGTGCCAGAGTTTTGCCAGAGTTGTGCCATAGTTGTGCCCAATTTGTGCCTGAGTTGTGCCAGAGGTGTTCCAGAGTTGTGCCAGAGTTGTGCCACATTTGTCCCATAGTTCTGCCACAGCTGTGCCAGAATTTTTCCAGAGATGTGCCAGCGGTGTACCAGAGTTGTGCCAGAGTTGTGCCAGAGTTGTGACAGAGTCATGCCAGATTTATGCCAGGGTTGTGCCAGATTTGTGCCATGTTTGTGCGAGAGTTGTGCCAGAGTTGTGCCAGATTTGTGCCAGAGTTGTGCCAGCGTTTTGCAAGTGTTGTGCCAAAGATGTGCCAGAGTTGTGCCAGAGATGTGCCAGAGTTGAGCCAGAGTTGTGCCAAGGATTTTCCAGAGTTGTGCCAGAGTTGTGCCAGAGTTTTGCCGGAATTGTGCCACAGTTGTGCTGAAGTTGTGCCAAGGTTGTGCCAGAGTTGTGCCAGAGTTGTGCCGGAATTGTGCCTCAGTTGTGCTGAAGTTGTGCCATGGTTGTGCCAGAGTTTTTCCAGAGTTGTGCCAGAGTTGTGTAAGAGTTGTGTCAGAGTAGTGCCAGAGCTGTGCCAGAGATGTGCCGGAGTTGTGCCAGAGTTGTGCCAGAGTTGTCCCAGAGTTTTGCCAGAGTTGTACCAGAGTCATGCCAGAGTTGTGCCAGAGTTGTACCAGAGGTATGCCAGAGTTCTGCCAGAGTTGTTCCAGAGTCATGCCAGATTTATGCCAGGGTTGTGCCAGATTTGTGCCATGTTTGTGCGAAAGTTGTGCCAGAGAAGTGCCAGATTTGTGCCAGAATTCTGCCAGGGTTGTGCAAGAGTTGTGCCAGAGATGTGCCAGAGTTGGGCCAGAGTTGTGCCAGAGTTAACCCAGAGGTGTGCCACCGTTGTGCCAGTGTTCTGCCAGAGTTGTGCCAGAGGTGTGCCAGAGTTGTGCCAGAGTTGTGCCAGCGTTTTGCCAGTGTTGTGCCAGAGATGTGCCAGAGTTGTGCCAGAGATGTGCCAGAGTTGGGCCAGAGTTGTGCCAGAGTTAACCCAGAGGTGTGCCACCGTTGTGCCAGTGTTCTGCCAGAGTTGTGCCAGAGGTGTGCCAGAGTTGTGCCAGAGTTGTGCCAGCGTTTTGCCAGTGTTGTGCCAGAGATGTGCCAGAGTTGTGCCAGAGATGTGCCAGAGTTGGGCCAGAGTTGTGCCAGAGTTAACCCAGAGGTGTGCCACCGTTGTGCCAGTGTTCTGCCAGAGTTGTGCCAGAGGTGTGCCAGAGTTGTGCCAGAGTTGTGCCAGCGTTTTGCCAGTGTTGTGCCAGAGATGTGCCAGAGTTGTGCCAGAGATGTGCCAGAGTTGGGCCAGAGTTGTGCCAGAGTTAACCCAGAGGTGTGCCACCGTTGTGCCAGTGTTCTGCCAGAGTTGTGCCAGAGGTGTGCCAGAGTTGTGCCAGAGTTGTGCCAGCGTTTTGCCAGTGTTGTGCCAGAGATGTGCCAGAGTTGTGCCAGAGATGTGCCAGAGTTGGGCCAGAGTTGTGCCAGAGTTAACCCAGAGGTGTGCCACCGTTGTGCCAGTGTTCTGCCAGAGTTGTGCCAGAGGTGTGCCAGAGTTGTGCCAGAGTTGTGCCAGCGTTTTGCCAGTGTTGTGCCAGAGATGTGCCAGAGTTGTGCCAGAGATGTGCCAGAGTTGGGCCAGAGTTGTGCCAGAGTTAACCCAGAGGTGTGCCACCGTTGTGCCAGTGTTCTGCCAGAGTTGTGCCAGAGGTGTGCCAGAGTTGTGCCAGAGTTGTGCCAGCGTTTTGCCAGTGTTGTGCCAGAGATGTGCCAGAGTTGTGCCAGAGATGTGCCAGAGTTGGGCCAGAGTTGTGCCAGAGTTAACCCAGAGGTGTGCCACCGTTGTGCCAGTGTTCTGCCAGAGTTGTGCCAGAGGTGTGCCAGAGTTGTGCCAGAGTTGTGCCAGCGTTTTGCCAGTGTTGTGCCAGAGATGTGCCAGAGTTGTGCCAGAGATGTGCCAGAGTTGGGCCAGAGTTGTGCCAGAGTTAACCCAGAGGTGTGCCACCGTTGTGCCAGTGTTCTGCCAGAGTTGTGCCAGAGGTGTGCCAGAGTTGTGCCAGAGTTGTGCCAGCGTTTTGCCAGTGTTGTGCCAGAGATGTGCCAGAGTTGTGCCAGAGATGTGCCAGAGTTGGGCCAGAGTTGTGCCAAAGATTTTCCAGAGTTGTGCCAGAGTTGTGCCAGAGTTGTGTCAGAGTTATGCCAGAGTTCTGCGAGAGATGTGCCAGAGTAGTGCCAGAGTTGTGCCATAGTTGTGCCAGAAATGTGCCAGAGTTGTGCCAGAGTTGTGCCATAGTTGTGCCCGATTTGTGCCAGAGTTGGGCCAGAGTTGTGCCAGAGTTAACCCAGAGGTGTGCCACCGTTGTGCCAGTGTTCTGCCAGAGTTGTGCCAGAGGAGTGGCAGAGTTGTGCCAGAGTTGTGCCAGAGTTTAGCTAGAATCAAGCTAGATTTTTGCCAGGGTTGTGCAAAACTTGTGCCATTTTTGTGCAAGGGTTGTGCCAGAGTTGTGCAAGATTTGTGCCAGAATTGTGCCAGCCGTTTGCCAGAGTTGTGCCAGAATTGTGCCAGAGTTGTGCCAGAGTTGTGCCAGAGTTGTGCCAGAGTTGTGCCAGAGTTGTGCCAGAGTTGTGCCAAAAATGTTCCAGAGTTGTGCCAGAGTTCTGGCAGAGTTGTGCCTTAGTTGTGCAAGAGTTGTGCCAGAGTTGGGACAGAGTTGTGCCATAGTTGTGCTAGAGTTGTGCCAGAGTTGTGCCAGAGATGTGCCAGAGTTGTGCCAGAGTTGTCTTAAAGATGTTCCAGGGTTGTGCCGAAGTTGTGCTTGAGTTATGCCAGAGTTGTGCCAGAGTTGTGCTAGAGTTGTGCCAGAGTTGTGCCAGAGATGTGCCAGAGTTGTGCCAGAGTTGTCTTAAAGATGTTCCAGGGTTGTGCCGAAGTTGTGCTTGAGTTATGCCAGAGTTGTGCCAGAGTTGTGCTAGAGTTGTGCCAGAGTTGTGCCAGAGATGTGCCAGAGTTGTGCCAGAGTTGTCTTAAAGATGTTCCAGGGTTGTGCCGAAGTTGTGCTTGAGTTATGCCAGAGTTGTGCCAGAGTTGTGCTAGAGTTGTGCCAGAGTTGTGCCAGAGATGTGCCAGAGTTGTGCCAGAGTTGTCTTAAAGATGTTCCAGGGTTGTGCCGAAGTTGTGCTTGAGTTATGCCAGAGTTGTGCCAGAGTTGTGCTAGAGTTGTGCCAGAGTTGTGCCAGAGATGTGCCAGAGTTGTGCCAGAGTTGTCTTAAAGATGTTCCAGGGTTGTGCCGAAGTTGTGCTTGAGTTATGCCAGAGTTGTGCCAGAGTTGTGCCAGAGTGTTGCCAGAGTTGTGCCGGAATTGTGCCACAGTTGTGCCGAAGGCATGCCAGAGTTGTGCCATAGTTTTGCCAAAGTTTTGCCAGAGTTGTGCCAGAGTTGTAACAGAGTTATGCTAGAGTTGTGCCAGAGTTGTGCCACAGTTGTGCCAGAGTTGTACCAGAGTTGTGCCAGAGTTGTGCCCGATTTGTGCCAGAGTTGTGCCAGAGAAGTGCCAGAGTTGTGCAAGAGTTGTGCCGGAGTTGTGCCACAGTTGTTCCAAGGCTGTGCCAGAGTTGTGCCAGAGTTGTCCCAAAGTTGTGCCAGAATTGTGCCAGAGTTGTGCCAGAGTTGTGCCGGAGTTGTGCCACAGTTGTTCCAAGGCTGTGCCAGAGTTGTGCCAGAGTTGTCCCAAAGTTGTGCCAGAATTGTGCCTGAGTTGTTCCAGGGTTGTGCCAGAGGTCTGCCATTTGTGCCAGAGTTTATCCAGAGTTGTGCCAGAGATGTGCTTGAGGTGTACCAGAGTCGTGCCATAGTTGTGCTAGAAATGTGCCAGAGTTGTGCCCTTGTTCTGCCAGAGTTGTGCCACAGTTGTACCAGAGTTGTGCCACAGTTGTACCAGAGATGTGCCAGAATTTAGCCAGAGTTGTGCCAGAGTTGTGCCATATGTGTGCCAGACCTGTGCCAGAACTGTGCCAGGGTTGTGCCAGAGTTTTGCTGGAGTTGTGCCGCGGTTGTGCTGAAGTTGTGCCAAAGTTTTGCCAGAGTTGTGCCAGAGTTTCGCCTGAGTTGTGCAAGAGGTGTGCCAGAGTTTTGCCAGAGTTCTACCAGAATTGCATCAGAATTGTGCCAGAGTTGTGCCAGAGTTGTGCAAGAGTTCTGCCAGAGATGTGACAGCGTTTTGCCAGAGTTGTGCCAGAGATGTGCCAGAGTTGTGCCATAGTTGTGCCAGATATGTGCCAGTGTTGTGCCAGAGTTGTGCCAGAGTTGTCTTAAATATGTTCCAGGGTTGTGCCATTGTTGTGCCAGAGTTGTGCCAGAGTTCTGCCAGAGATGTGACAGCGTTTTGCCAGAGTTGTGCCAGAGATGTGCCAGCGTTGTGCCAGAGTTGTGCCAGAGTTATGCCAGAGTTGTGCCAGAGTTGTGCCAGGTTTATGCCCGATTTGTGACAGAGTTGTGCCAGAGATGTGCCAGAGTTGTGCAAGAGTTGTGCCAGAGTTGTGCCAGAGTTTTCCCATAGTTGTGCCAGAGTTGTGCCAGAGTTGTTGCAGGGTTGTGCCAGAGGTCTGCTATAGTTGTACCAGAGTTTATCCAGAGTTGTGCCAGAGATGTGTTTGAGTTGTACCAGAGTCGTGCCATAGTTGTGCTAGAACTGTGCCAGAGTTGTGCCTGAGTTCTGCCAGAGTTGTGCCACAATTGTACCAGAGTTGTGCCATAGTTGTACCAGGGTTGTGCCAGAGTTTAGCCAGAGTTGTACCAGGGTTGTTCCATATGTGTGCCAGACCTGTGCCAGAGTTGTCCCAGGGTTGTACCAGAGTTGTGCTGGAATTGTGCCGCGGTTGTGCCAAAGTTGTTCCAAAGTTGTAACAGAGTTGTGCCAGAGTTGCGCCTGAGTTGTGCAAGAGTTGTGCCAGAGTTATGCCAGAGTTGTGCGAGAGGTGATTCAGAGTCGTGCCAGAGATATGCCAAAGGTGGCCAGAGTTGTGCCATAGTTGTGTCTGATTTGTGCCAGACTTGTGTCAGTGGGGTGCCAGAGTTGTGCAAAAGTTGTGGCAGAGTTTTCCCAGAGTTGTTCCACAGCTGTGTCAGAGTTGTGCCAGAGTTGTGCCAGATGTGTGCCAAAGTTGCGCCAGAGTTGTGCCAGAGTTTTGCCAGAGTCGTGCTTGATTTTTGCCAGGGTTGTGCCAGATTTGTGCCATATTTGTGCGAGGGTTAAGCCAGAGTTGTGCCAGATTTGTGCCAGAGTTGTGCCAGAGATGTGCCAGAGTTATGCCAGGGATGTGCCAGAGTTGTGCCAAAGATGTTCCAGAGCTGTGCCAGAGTTTTGACAAAGTTGTGGTATAGTTGTCCCATAGTTGTGCTTGAGAGGTGCCAGAGTTGTGCCAGGTTTTTGCCAGTGTTGTGCCAGAGTTGTGCTCGAGTTGTGCCAGAGTCGTGCCAGAGTTGTCCCAGAGTTGTGCCAGAGTTGTGCCAGGTTGTGCCAGATTTGTGCCAAAATTGTGCCAAAGTTGTGTAAGAGTTGTGCCATACGTTTGCCAGAGTTGTGCCAGAGTTTTGTAAGAGTTGTGCCATACGTTTTCCAGAGTTGTACCAGCGTTTTGTCAGAGTTGTGCCGAAGATGTGCCAGATTTCTGCCATAGTTGTGCCAGAGATGTGCCTGAGTTGTGCGAGAGTTGTGCCAGAGTTGTGCTAAAGATGTTCCAGAGTTGTGCAAGAGTTGTGCCAGAGGTGTGCCAAAGTTGGACAAGGGATGTGCCAGAGTTGTGCAAGAGTTGTGCCAGAGGTGTGCCAAAGTTGGACAAGGGATGTGCCAGAGTTGTGCAAGAGTTGTGCCAGAGGTGTGCCAAAGTTGGACAAGGGATGTGCCAGAGTTGTGCAAGAGTTGTGCCAGAGGTGTGCCAAAGTTGGACAAGGGATGTGCCAGAGTTGTGCAAGAGTTGTGCCAGAGGTGTGCCAAAGTTGGACAAGGGATGTGCCAGAGTTGTGCAAGAGTTGTGCCAGAGGTGTGCCAAAGTTGGACAAGGGATGTGCCAGAGTTGTGCAAGAGTTGTGCCAGAGGTGTGCCAAAGTTGGACAAGGGATGTGCCAGAGTTGTGCAAGAGTTGTGCCAGAGGTGTGCCAAAGTTGGACAAGGGATGTGCCAGAGTTGTGCAAGAGTTGTGCCAGAGGTGTGCCAAAGTTGGACAAGGGATGTGCCAGAGTTGTGCAAGAGTTGTGCCAGAGGTGTGCCAGAGTTGTGCCAGAGTTGTGCCAGAGTTGTGCCAGAGATGTGCCAGAGTTGTGCCAGAGTTGTGCCAGAGTGGTGCAAGACGTGTGCCATAGGTGTGCCAGAGTTGTGCCAGAGTTGAGCCAGCGTTGTGCCAGAGTTGTGCCAGAGTTGTGCCAGAGTAGTGCCAGAGTTGTGCCATATTTGTGCCAAACTTTTGCCACATTTTTGCCAGATTTTTGGCAGGGTTGTGCCAGAGTTGTGCCAGAGTTGTGCCAGAGTTGTACCAGAGTTGTGCCAGAGATGTGCCAGAGTTGTGCCAGAGTTGTGCCAAAGATGTGCCAGAGTTATGCCAGAGTTGTGCCAGAGTTGTGCCAGAGTTGTGCCAGAGTTATGCCAGAGTTGTGCCAGCGTAGTGCAAGAGTTTTGCCAGATTTCTGCCAGAGTTGTGCCAGAGTTGTGCCAGCGTTGTGCCAGAGTTGGTCCATAGTTGTGCTGGAATTGTGCCACGGTTGTGCCAAAGATGTGCCAGAGTTGTGCCAGAGTTGTGCAGCGTTGTCCCAGAGTTGTCCCAGAGTCTTGTCAGAGTTATGCCAGAGTTGTGCCAGAGACGTGCCAGAGTTGTGCCAGAGTTGTGCCAGAGTTGTTCCAGAGTTGTGCCGAAGTTGTGCCAAAGATGTTCCAGAGTTGTGCCAGAGTTGTGCCAAAGTTGTGCCAGAGTTGTGCCAGAGTCGTGCCAGAGTTGTGACAGTGTTGTGCAATTGTTGTCCCATAGTTGTGCTTGAGTTGTGCCAGAGTTGTGCCAGCGTTTTGCCAGAGTTGTGCCAGAGATGTGCCAGAGTTGTTGTTGAAAATTAGGATCAAGCCGTCAGTGATCTTCTTGAATTTATTGCACGAAGAATTATGCACCAGCAGCGACAAACAGGAGTCAGACAGAAACTTCTTTAACTCCAGCTACTGGGTACAGAATCTACTACAAGTGCTGAATCGTGCAAGTGTGCTAGGAACAGTTAGAAAAGAGTACTAGTCTAGTTCTACGCTATATGCTAGTGCATCGGTGCGTGTGTGTGTGAGTGCTGAGATGTGTGGCGAGCTTCGCTGCCGGCGCTGGTGATCTCCGTGGAGCGGAGATTACCAGCGTTGAGCAGATGAGTTCTTGCTCCGATCGGACGGGTGGACGGCTCCAATGGACGGCTACAATCAGACCGTCAGTTGTTGATTTTCTCCCGCCGTAGATTAGTTGGACGGTGTTGGCTGCCGCATCAAACTCTGTCCTTCGAACTACCTGCCGTTTGCCCATAGTTGACCGGCGGTCAACTCCACCCTGCTGCTTGGCGATGAGAGAAGGTCGCGTACTGGAAGTTGGATTACTCCCATTGGCAGATCGATGCCCAGCATTAATCCCATCGATCTGTCCGTCTGTCCGTGTCCCCTTTGCTCTTGTAAAATCTTTATCAACATTTCTCTCATGCCTGTGGACTGTAGTCGTGAGTTTGAACCTGGCAAATCCAACAGTTGTGCCAGAGTTGTGCCAGAGATGTGCCAGAGTTTCGCAGAGTTGTGCCGAAGTTGTGCCAAAGATGTTCCAGAGCTGTGCCAGAGTTGTGCCAGAGTTGTGTCAGAGTTGTGCCAGAGTTGTGCCAGAGTTGTGACAGTGTTGTGCCATAGTTGTCCCATAGATGTGCTTGAGTTGTGCCAGAGTTGTGCCAGAGTTGTGCGAGAGTTGTGCCAGAGTTGTGCCAGAGGTGATTCAGAATTGTGCCAGAGATGTGCCAGGATTTACCACAGTTGTCTCAAAGGTATGCTGGAGTTGTGCCAGAGTTGTGGCTGAGTTGTGCAAACGT
>SZWC01000677.1:344605-373161 GCA_023375785.1 Penium margaritaceum | reverse complement strand
CACATGCACATACACATACACATACACATACACATACATGTACACATACACATACACATACACATACACATACACATACACATGCACATACATGACAGAATGCGTGCAAGCAGGTGCTAGGCAGTACGGCAGAAATCAACTGCAAGGGTCTGACTAGCACGACGCGTCAACGCGTTTGGCTGCAAGAAAATGTGCAGAGAGAGATAACAACTGAGGCTTAGACAACCTAAATGGTGTCTCTGACCTAGTGGGAGGACACACATGCGACACACATGGGCGCACAATCTCTAGCATGTCAAAACAGTGACAAGAACACAGTTTTGGGCATAACTCCCTGCAGACACGTCAGAATAACGAGCCATCTGAACCAAAGCAACCGCAACAACAAGAGCTATGTCTTGATAGGCTGCACGCCTATGTGCTGTCCCATAGCACAAATCTAAACAAAGAATAAGGTCTTTTGGGCGTCTGTCCGACCGCCGGTCTTCTGCCATCGTAGCCATGTCAGGGATCTGCACGTGAATGGACATGAGCTGAGGGGTCACCGTAAGCCGTGTACGACACACACAACAACACTCCCCCATGACCGGATGGCGATACACGTCCATGCACATGCAGACACTAACGTTGTACAAGGCAAGAAACACACAAACGCTTCAGGCAGCAAGCACAGCACACACAAGGTGACACATGAGGAGTCAACCTGCAAGAGGAATGGGGCAGAGTCCCACGGAGCGAGTGGTCGCATGAAACTTTGAACGATCCAGAGCCTTGGTCAGGAAATGTGCGCGCTGCCTGTCAGTGCCCACGTGGATCCTTCCACGATCAACCAGGTCTCGCATAAAGTGGTGCCCGATATTGATGTGCTTTGAGCGTGCATGAAACACACCTGAGTTCTTGGCGATTGCCTCCGCGCTCATGTTGTCACACTGAAGGACCACAGGGGGAATGGACTGATGTAGTTCACGCAGCAGGCGGACAAGCCAGACACACTCAGCTGCACCGGTGCCCAGAGCAACATACTTTGCCTCTGTAGTGCTGCGTGCTATGCAGCCTTGCTTCCCACTGTGCCAGGACACCGCGGTGCCTTTAATGAGAAAGATGTAGTCGGTGCGGCTCTTGCCATCCGAACTCCACGCCCAGTCACTGTCTGTGTACCCATCAAGCACAACGGACACCTGCTCGCGAAAGCACAAGCCGAAGCGTGCGGTGGACAGGATGTAGCGCACACACCGGATTGCTGCCTCTGGTGTTCGCTGGCGTGGAGCCTACGAGAACTGGGCAAGCAGGTTGACAGTGCAGGCAATGTTGGGCCGTGTCGTGGTGGCCAGGTACATGAGCGAGCCGATGGCTCACAGGTACAAGGTCATGTCGACTGGCTCCCCCTGGTCGGCTGGATCATCCACCTTCAGGGCGGCCTGCCCTTCAGGGGTCATGGGTGTGGAGGCCGTGCGAATGGCAAGGAGGAGATCAGCAAAGCGCTCCCCCACAGCCTCTGCGTAGTGTGCTTGATGGACGTGAAGTGTGCGATGGACATGGTCGCATACGATCTCCATCCCTAGAAAGACAGAGGCCTTGCTAAGGTCTTTCATCTTGTAGGCCGAGGAGAGAACGGCCTTGGCTGCGTTCATTGCTCCTAGGTCAGGCGAGGTGATCAGAAGATCATCCACGTAGACGAGGATGGCAGCAAGCGGTGCTGGGGACTGTGAGAGGAACAGGGATGGGTGAGCATCACTCTGAACGTACCTAGTGCGTCTCAGCGTGCTGGTGATCTCCCGATTCCAGCAGCGAGGTGACTGCTTCAAGCCGTACAAGGCCTTCCGCATCCGGTACACATGACCGGTGCCATCCTCAAAGCTGAGTGGCTGGACCATGTAAATCTCTTCCTCAAGGTCCTCGTTCAGAAACGCGTTATTGACATCCATCTGATGGAGCTCCCAGTCATGCTGGGCCACCAGGCTCAGCAGCGTGACCGTGGTCGTCATCCTACCAACAGGGGCAAAGGTCTCGGTGTAGTCCACACCAGGGACCTGGGAGAAGCCTTTTGCCGTCAGGCGGGCTTTGTAGCGCTCCACAATGTTATCTGGTTTGAGTTTCTTGCGTAGAACCCACTTAGCCTTGATGGCCTTGTGGTTCTTCGGCAAGTCCACCAACTCAACGACATCGTGCTCTCTGATGGCATCGAGCTCAGCCTGGCAGGCAGCTCGCCACTGCTCACCGTCGGGGGCTGACAAGGCCTCAGGAAGACTGGTGGGATCGGGAGACAACGGTGGTGCACTATGTGTGGCTGGAGCATACGCCACAAAGGGAGGGTCGACCGTCACCATGGACTCAGCGGCGTCACGAGCGAGACCGCGCTCTTGAGCAAGTAATGACATGCCAATGTTACAGCCAAGGTGAACCTTTGTGAGGCCAAGAGCACTCAGGCCGAGGGCCTTCGTGCCAGGATCACCGCTGGCGATGGTGCGCGTAGCGCAAGGGCGGAGGCGTCCGCCAGGTGCCCGTGTGTATGGGTCGGACAGGGCAAGAGCAGGTGCCACTGTCGACTCCGATGCAGGGGTGGACTACACTTTAGGCACGTCAGTAGAGGATGGCGCGTCCTTAGTGGCCGGGTACAGATCCACGGCAGACGCGAGCGCATCAGTGCCCGAAGGAGGGGACGACTCAGAGCTAGACGCGGATGCGAATGCAGGATCAAGCAAGGCCTCAGACGCTGACGCGGACTAAGGATCGGGTACGGCCTCAGACGCGGATGTGGACGCAGACGCGGACGCAGACTCGGACATAGGCGAGAGTGCAAAGTTAGGGATGCGAGAGCGAGCCACAAATGGGACGGGGCTGGAGGTGCCGACGGGCGGAGCCTCTGGGGACAGCCCCTGGGGTGCCGGCGACAAAGTGACCGCACTGGCCGGTGACAGGCACATCCTCCACACAACGTGGCCCGAGACACCCAGGAGCATGGGCAGCGCAAAGAGCGTGGATGCGAGCTAGGTCGCAAAACACGAGGTGCTCGAAGAAGAGAGCGACGCGTGACTCCATGATGCGACGTCTGTCAGGATCGCAAAACTGCCAGGCCTTTGATCGCGGGGCCACGCTGACAAAGGCGCAGATTTTGCCCCGCTGAGAAAGCTTGCTCCCTTGCTGCTCCGGTGTGAACCAGACACAGGCGAGACAGCCCCAGACGCGTGCCAGGCATAGATTGGCGCGATGGCCGTACCACAACTCGTATGGCATGCGGTGACCTGGGAGGGGGCCGTGTGGAATGCGGTTCTAGACCCAGGTTATGTACGCCATGCCCTCAAAGGCAAAGGCCTCAGGCATGGCGCTGTCAGCACGCATGGCGCAGACCACGTCCTCCATGGTGCGGTTCCAGCGCTCCGAGACACCGTTCTGCTCCGGGGGTGGCGGGAGTGGAGAGGTTGTGAAAGACACCAAGCTCTGTAAAGGAGCATGCCATGTCCCCAAGGTACACGCCACTCCGGTCAGAGCGAAAGGTCTGAAGCGAGCGGTGGGACTGGCGTTCGGCCATGACCAGCTAAAGTCAGGCAGTGATGGTGACGTCACTCTTTTGACGTAGATTGTAGACCCACCGCATGCGCATGAATTCATGAGTCAATGTCAGGACATAATGACCGCGGTCTTCCTGAAACTCGATAGGGAGCAAAATCATGAGGTTGGAGTGGACAAGCTCCAAGGGCCGACGAGCCCCGGAGATAGACGCAAGGTAGGTGGACCGGTGCATTTTGCCTTCAGCACAGTCCGGTGCATTTTGCCTTCAGCACAATCCGGTGGGCTGCGCCTCAAAGGAAGCTGCATCAAGACCGAGGGCAGGCTGAGTGCGGATCAGCATGTCGACAGCCCCCAGGTGCACATGACAGAGACGTCGATGCAGGAGGAGGTGGTGCTCAGGGGACAGAGTCCCAATAACAAAGACACAAGTAGTGGGAGAGGGGGGCAAGCGGGAGGCACTGACAAAGGAACTAGAGATGTGATAGAGATCATCCACGACCGTCCCACAGAGGACGGTCTCCTAGGTGTCGCGCACAAAGATGCAAGCATCGGCAACTGTGTGTGTGACACCGAGGCCCATCTTGGTGCAAGCACGGACAGACATCAGGCTGAGTTCTAGATCACGGACAAAGAGGACGTCAGACATGTATACGGGATCAGCTGGCCCGGTAAACGGCACAACCCCAACACCCTTGACAGGGACCTCATGGCCAGTTGAAGTGCGGACACAGCGAACAGCACCAACGGGATGCAAGACGACAGAAGCGTCACGACGACACGTCATGTGATGGATGGTACTGGAGTCTACAACCCAGGTGGCATCCGTGACACGCGTACAAGGGGCAATGTGGCACTCGGCGACTGAAGAGGACGTGGCAGCGGGGCGCTCGGTGGGCGACACAGCAAGGCGAGCGGCGGAGCACACATGAGACGCATGCAGCCAAGACACATCATCAGGTCCATCATGCGCACACGACTGGACATGAGAACCACCACAGGCATCATCACGCAACGAGACGGAAAATCTAGAGGTTGTAGAACCCCCCGGCTTAGTCAACTCACTCGCACCTTCCTGAGATGAAGACAAGGCGAGAAGCTGGTGCAGCTCGGCGATCGTCCTGTCTCAGTTGGCAAGCGCCTGGTCACGAGGGTCGGCTGAGGAGTCTGCTGTGGCAGCGGGCTGCTCTGGGATGGCTGCAGTAGTGGCAGCCGAGCGGGCGGTCGAGCCGGACTTTTGGCACACGCATGCCTCGTACGCTTGCTGCAGCGAGTGCGTGATCTTTGCCCAGTCCAATGGGCGGCTTGTCAGGCGAGTGCAATCGTACTAGAGATGGTCACCCTCGCAGTTGAAGCACACATGCCGGCGGCCTGTCGTGCTCTCGGAGCCGCTGCTACCACTGTTGTTGCTGCTGCTGCCGCCGCTGCTGCTTTTGCTGCCGTTGCTACTACTGCGGCTGACGCTACTCGTGGCACTGCTGGTCCCACCGCTGGAGCCACCGGCTGATGATCTGTGGCCCTTCTTCCCCTAAGCTGGTGCCGCTGTCGCTTTAGGCGGCGGGGAATAGGACGCGGTGACAAATGCAGCTGAAGCATTGCAGCGGCGAGCGCGGTTCGCTGCGTCCATGCCGGCAACCACCAGGAAGTGGAGGATGGCCCAGTGCAGCAGAGTCCCGTCGCTCTTCATATCACGCAGCAGAGTCGAGTCCACTGGATGGTACGCAAAAGGGACCACAAACATCATAGTGATGGGGTCAAGGGGTGTGAGAGCTAGCATAGTACTACACTAAAAGGGTTTCTTCTTAGCCTTGCCCTGAAGGCATGGCTCACACAAGATCTTGACTCCCTCTGCCTTATCACCTAGCTCCATCCCAAGCACTAGCTCTTGCTTTCCCATGAGCACCAATGTGCGATGAACCACGTGCCCAATGCGACTGTGCCATAGGTTTTCATATCATGTGTGCTGGTTGGAATGGACAGCCTCAGTGGCTGCTTTTGCTTCGGTGTTGCTGCCAAATCTTCCACTGCCACTGCTTCCATTGCTCCAACATGCCCTTTGTCATCAGATTCTATGTTGCTCCTCTCCTCACCATCACTCTCGGCCAAAGATTCAGCCTTTGATTTTGTCATCTTGGTCTGCAAGACATATAGACCATCAACTTGAGGGACCAGTGGCATTGCTATCTACTTGGCAGAGTAGGATATGTTGATGTTATTGGTAGGAAAAATCACTGCTTCCTTCTCTGTGAATACCACTGTCATGCCATGGTCAGTTATCTTAGAGAAAAAGAGCAGGTTGGTCGTGAAAGATGGCAAGTAGATTACCCCCTCTAGCTTGAGGTCAGATGCCACATCGTTAACACCCACTATCACCCGCATATCTCCAATCCCCTCATCTGCCTCAACCTTGCCATTGGCGACTCTAAAGCTCTTGTTGCATGGAGCAAGAGAGATGAAGTATCTCTTGTCATAAGTGGTGTGCTTGTTTGTGCCTGAATCAAGGATATAAGCTCCTGGCCTGAATATCGCCCTCCCTTTGTTTGAGGCACACCTAACCATCAAGCTTGTAGGATCCTTCCCACTGTTTCCCACTCTCCAGTCACCCCCGTCTCCTCCCTCCTTCTTGGATGCCCTGCACTCCTGAGCCCAGTGTCCAGCATTGCCAGAGTTATGGAATTATGCTTGGTGCTTTGGACCCCTTCTATTGTTGCTAGTGCTATTGTTTCCCTTGTATACAGAGGAGGAGGTTTTGCATAAGGTACCATTGCTCCGTGGGGCAAAGGCAGCCATGTTTACTTCACTACTGCTGCAACACCTGGCTTCATTATGCACGTACTTCAAGATGGTGGTGTAGGAAACTTGCTCTTCAGCACACACTCCAGTCACTATCATCATGGGACCCCAGCTCTTTGGCAGCGTCATCAGAAAAATCATGGCCTGCATGTCGGATTTCAGGTCCCATCCCATTCCACTTAAGGCTGCACACCGAATCCGGTTCGCGAATCTGAAGCTAGATACGGATTCGAGAGTGTGAATCTACTCCTAGATCCGGATTCACGGATCTGAATCCAAGATTTGCAAACCCTTGTGGATTAATGAATCTTGGCGAATCCTTTGGTGTGGTCTCAGTTTTGTGGCCAAGAGAATACATGCCTGCAAAAGTCAATATCGGATGACATCTGGTGCAACTCCCGTTTGTTGCATGAGAAATGTGGCTGTGTCCCCATCTCTCTAGAAGCCATGCCTGCCAGTTAGGTTTGACACCTGATTGGCTCGACGCCAGGCTTTAATGACCTGGCTCGGCTGACAGACGTGAGTCAGGTTTTGTGCAATGTACTGCAATATCCTGAGTGGTCCGCACTGAACCGCCGCTCGCTCATGGAATTCCCAAAAGTGCGAGCGAGTGGCAAATTCCTTGCTGCCAACTTCGTGCATGTGTCAGGCCGTTGACCTGGCACATGCACGATCTCCGCAAGTTAGTGCAGCCGTCAGCTTCCGGGATTTTGAAACTTGAGAAGTTGAATTCCCAAAAGTCCTCGGTCAATACTTGGACCAGGTCCATTTTTTCTCCCCCTCCCCCCCTCACCCTGTGTTCCTTCTAGGATTCGTTGGTGGATTCCCGAATCCAAGAATGAGACCCAACCCTGGATCTGGATTCGTGAATCCGGATCCAGATTCAGGGTTCGTGAAACAGATTCACGAATCCAAGGATTTGTGTGCAGCCTTAATTTCACTGGCTTGTTGCAAGAGCACCTTAATCTTTTGCATAAATGCAGAGACATCCTCCCCTTCACCAAGCCTCATGTTGATGAGGTTCTCTGGAATGAAGAGACGGTTTGCAAGTGATGAGGACTGAATCACCTTGCCCAGTTTGGCGTATGCTGCAGCTGCAACTCTACAACCACTCATGTGTGGAAGAAATGAGGGTTTTATGGATAACACAGGAACAGCAAGAGCCTTCTTATTGAGCTTGACCCACGCCACAAGTTCAGCACCCTCCTCCTTTGGTGCTGGAATGGTTCTGTCAATGTATCCTAGTAAGTCTCTATCATCCATGATGATTTCATAATGCCACTCTCAGAGAGCAAACCCTCTCCATCAAACTTAAAGATGGGAGAATGGTTCCATGGTTCCCCTGTCCCTGCCATCCCTAAAACTACAAGTTCTTCAATTGCTACACCTGTTGTTGATGCCGATACACCAGTGTTCGAGACCCCTGTAGGCTATCCGTAAGAAGAGGCAACTATTTTCCCTGTTCACGTTGGTCGTTGCGAGCAGATGTAGGCTGATGTCAGCTCCCAAGGCAGAAAGGTGCAAATGTGTTTCATTCCCTTCCTGCTGATGTTGATTTGCAAACAGAGAAGTTGGGTGAGAGCGAAGGCACTCTCATTGCTTGTGACTTAGCGGTTGCGTGCGTGAATAATCTTTAACCAGAGGCATGGGCCCACAACCCTTTGTTATCTATTGAGCTAACCAACTGTGGCAGAGAAGCCGCAAAACCAAAAGGATCACAAAGATTTTTGCACCTCATTCCTTTGAATGCATGTCACTCACCCCAAACGTAATCAGGCGTATACTTCACCTTCAAGTGTACTAACGCCTTAGCATTACATCTCAAGAAGAGCTCCAGTCGTCAATACGCAAGAGAACATCAATTAATGGTTAATTGATCAGCATGCAAGAAACGTCCTTTTATGGCTTTCTGACCAGTCCTAAAACTCAAAAGCACTTTCATGAACATTGGCCTGACCCAGCCACATCACCAATTGACTTGCGTTGTGGTCTTGACACATGAGCATCCTAGTGCCAATGTGATTGACCAACCATGTAGCTTCCAAGAAGACACATGCTTTCTTTCTTGGAAGCTTCCATAGCAACTAAGATGTGCATTGGGCCAGGATCGAACTCATGACCTCTCACTTGGCCAAATCAACAAAGTGGCCAGATTTGACATTCACCCACATGGTGTACTCACAGGTCATATCTCATGTGAGTCAGAGCATAATTGAGTCATCCTACAACGGATCCAAGGGTCATACCTCTACAAGGGGCAGAGCATTCCTGATCCGTCCTGTAACATTGAACAAGGGACAAACATATTCAACAGAAAACTGGGTTGGAAGTTGGGATGGAAGTTGGGTTGCAAGTTGGGTTGGAAATTGGGTTGGAAATTGGGTTGGAAGTTGCATTGTAAGTTTGGTTCAAATTGGGGTAGATGTTGGGTTGGACTTTGTGTTGGAATTTTGGTGTAATGGTGGGTTGGACATTGGGTTGGAAGTTGGGTTGAGAGTGCGATCGGAAGTTGGGTTGGACGTTGGGCTAGAAGTTGGGTTGGAAGTTGGGCTGGATGTTGGGTTGGAAGTCGGGTTGGACAATGGGTTGGAAATTGGGTAGGAAGTTGTGTTAGAAGCTGGGTTGGAAAATGGGTTAGAAGTTAGGATGGAACTTGGGTTGGAAGTTGGGTTGGAAATTGGGTTGGAAGTCGGGTTGGAAGTTGGGTTGGAAGTTGGGTTGGAAGTTGGAATCTCAGTTGGGTTGAATTTTGCGTTGGTAGTTGGGCTGGAAATTGGGCTGGAAGTTGGGTCTGAAGTTGGGCTAGAATTTGGTTTAGATGTTGGGTTGGAAGTTGGAATCTCAGTTGGGTTGAATTTTGCGTTGGTAGTTGGGCTGGAAATTGGGCTGGAAGTTGGGTCTGAAGTTGGGCTAGAATTTGGTTTAGATGTTGGGTTGGAATTTGGGTTGGAATTTGGGTTTGAATTTGGGTTAAATTTTGTGTTGGAAGATGGGTTGGAAGCTAGGTTTGGGAGTTGGATAGGAAGGTGGGCTGGACATTGGGTTGGAAGTTGGGTTGGAAAATGAATTGGAAGTTCAGTTGGAATTTGGGTTGGAAGATAGGTTAGAAGATGGGTTGGGAGTTGGGTTGGAGGTTGGAATTGGGAGTTGGGTTGACACTTGGGTTGAAAGTTTGGTTGGAAGTTGGGTTGCAAGTTGGGTTGGAAGATACACTGAAAGTTAGGTTTGAAGTTGGGTTGGAAGTCATGTTTGGTTTTAGGCTGGGATTTGGGTTGCATGTTGGGTTGGAAGTTGGGTTCCAATTTGGTTTGGAAACTGGGTTGGATGTTCGGTTTGATGTTGGGCAATAGACTGGGTTGCAATTTGGGTTGGAAGTTGTGTTGCAAGTTGTGTTGAAAGTTGGGTTGGAAATCGGGTTGGAGTTTTGGCTAGAAGTTGAGTTGGAGGTTGGGCTAGACGTTTGGTTGGAATTTGGATTCTCATATGGGTTGAGTTCTGGGCTAGAATTTGTGTTGGAAGATAGGTTGAAAGATAAGTTGGAAGTTGGGTTGGACTTGGGTTCGAATCTGGGATGGAAGCAGGGTTGGAAGTTTGGTTAAGAGTTGGGTTGGAAGTTGGTGAGAACTTGGTTCAGAAGCTGGGTTGGATTTTGGGTTGGAAGTTGGGTTGGAATTTGCGTTGGAATTTGGGTTGGAAGTTGGTTGGAATTTGGGTTGGAATTTGGGTTGGAAATAGGGCTGGAAGTTGTGTTGGATGTGGGGTTGTAGTTAGGTTAGGAGTTGGGTTGCAAGTTGGGTTGGAATTTGGGTTGGAAGTTTGGTTAGAATTTGGATTGGAATTTAGGTTGGAAGTTAGGTTGGAAGTTGGGTTGGGAGTTGGGTTGGAAATTGGATTGGAATCTGGGCTCGAAGTTGGGTTGGAAATAGGGTTGGAAGTTGGTGCTCAAGTCGGATTGGAAGCTGAATTGGAGTAAAGGTTGGAAGTTGGGTCGGATTTCTGGTCAGAAGCTGGGTTGGAAGTTGGGTTCAAAGTTGGGTTGCAAGTTGGATTAGAATTTGGGTTGGAACTTGTATTAGAAGTTGGGTGGGAAGTTGGGCTAAGTATTAAGTTGGAAGTTGGGTTGGTAGTTGGACTGAAATTTGGGTTGAGATTTGGGTTGCAAGTTGGAATGAACGTTGGGCTAGAATTTCGGTCAGAAGCTGGGTCGGAGTTTGGGTTGGGAGCTATGTTGGATGTTGGGTTGGAATTTGGGTGGAGGTTGGATTGGAATTTGGGTAGGAAATTCAGTTGGAGGTTGGGTTGGAGGTTGGGTTGGAAGCTGGACTGGAAGCTGGATTGGAAGTTGGTTGGAAGTTGGATTGGAAGTTGGATTCGAAGTTGGGTTGGAATTTGGGTTGGAAATTTGGTTTGGAGTGGGGTTGGAATTTGGGTTTGAAAGTTGGTTTGGAAATTGGGTCAGAAGATGGGTTGGAATTTGGGATGGAAATTGGGTTGGAAGCTGAGTGGAAAGTTGAGTTGGAAGTTGGGATGGAAGTTCGTCTGGAAGTGGGCTGGAACTTGGGGTGGAAGTTGCGGTGGAAGTTGGTTGGAATATGGATTGGAACTTGGGTTAAAATTGGGATATGAAGTTGGTTCAAAAGTTGGATTGGGAGTCGGGTCGGAAGGTGCGTTTGGAAGTTGGGTTGGAAGATGGGTTGAAAGTTGGGTTGAATGTTCGGATGGATATTCGGCCGGGAAATTGGTTGGAAGTTGGGTTAGAAGTTTGGGTGGAAGCTGGGTTTGAAGTTTGTTGGAAGTTTTGTTGGATGCTGGGTGGACGTTGGCTTGGAAGTTGGGTTGGGAGTGGGGTGGAAAGTTTGGTTTGAATTTCGGTTAAAGGTTGGGTTGGAACTTGGGTTGGAAGTTGGGCTGGATATTGCGTTGGAAGTTGGTTTGGAAGTTGGGTTGGAAATTGGGCTGGAAGTTGGGTTGGAAGTTTGGTTGGAAGTTGGACTCTTAGATGGGTTGAATGCTGGGTTGGAAGTTGCGCTGGAAGTTGGGTTGAAAGTTGCGCTGGAAGTTGGGTTGGAATTCTGGCTGGAATTTGGGTTGGATGTTGGATTTTTAGTTGGGTTGGAATTTCGGCTGGAATTTGGGTTGGAAGATGGGTTGGAAGCTGGGTTTGGGAGTTGTTTTGGAAGGTGGGTTCGAAGTTGGGTTGGAATTCGGGTTGGAAGTTGGTTTAGAGATTGGGTTTGAATTTGGCTTGGAATTTGGGATGGAAGTTGGGTTGGAGGTTGGGTTGAAAGTTTGGTTGGAAGTTGGATTCTCAGTTGGGTTGAATGTTGGGTTGGAAGTTGGGTTGGAAGATGGGTTGGAAGTTTGATTGGAAACTGGGTTGGAATTTGGGATGGAAGCAGGGATGGCAGTTGGGTTAAAATTTTGGTTAGAAGCTGGGCTGGAAGTTGGTTGGAAGCTGGGTCCAAAATCGGGTTGGATGTTGGGTTGGAAGTTGGGTTAGAATTTTTGTTGGAAGTTGGGTTGGAAGTTGGGTTGGAAGTTGGTTGGAAGTTGGTTGGAAGTTGGGTTGAAAATAGGACTGGAGCTTGGGCTGGAATTTGGGCTGGTGATTGGGTTGCAAATTGGGTTGGAAGTTGGGTTGGAAGTTGGGTTGTATGTTGGGCTGGAGGGTGGGTTGGAATTAGGGTTGGAAGTTGGTGTTGACTTCGGATTGGAAACTAAATTGGAGTAAACATTGGAAGTTGGGTTGGAAGTTTTTTCAAAGGATGGTTTGGAAGTTGGGTTAGAAGCTGGGTTCAAAGTCGGGTTGGAAGTTGGGCTGGAAAATCAGTTGGAATTTTGGTGGGATGTTGGGTTGGAAGTTGGGCTGGAAGTTGGGTTTGAAGTCAGGTTGGAAGTTGGTTTGGAAGCTGGGTTGGGAGTAGGGTTAGAAGTTGGGTTTGGAAGTTGGGCTGGAAGTTGGGTTAGAATTTGGGTGGGAGGTTGGGCTGGAGGTTGGGTTGAATATTGGGTGGGTAGTTGGATTGAAATCTGGGTTGAAATTTTTGTTGCAAGTTGGGATGGAATTTGGGCTAGAAATTTTCTTGGAAGTTGAGTCAGAAGTTGGGTTGGAAGTTATGTTGGAAGTTGGGTTGGAAAATAAGTTGGAAGTTTGTTGGGATGTTGGGTTGGAAGTTGGGCTGGGAATTGGGCTGGAAATCGGCTGGATGTTGGATTGGAAGTTGGGTTGGAAGTTAGGCTGGAATTTGGGTTGGAAGCTGGGTTGGGAGTGGGGTCAGAGGTTGGATTTGGAAGTTGGATTGGAAATTGGGTTGGAAGTTAGGGTAGAAGTAGGGTCGGAATTTAGGTTTGGAGGTCTGGTTGGAAACAATGTTGGAGGTTGTGTTGGAAGTCGAGTTGAAATCTGGGTTGGAAGTTGGGTTGGAAATTGGATTGAAATTTTGGTTGGAAGTTGGGTTGGAATCGAGTTGGAAGTTGGATTGGAATTTGGGTTGGAAGTTGGATTGGAATTTGGGTTGGAATTTGGATCAGAGTTTGGTTGAAATTTGGATTGGAAGTGGGATTGGAAGTTGGATTGGAAGTTGGGTTGGTTCTCGGGCTGAGATTTGGATTGGATGTTGGGTTGGAATTGCGCTCGTACTTGGATTGGAAGTTTGGCTGGAAGTTGGGTTGGAGGATGGGTTGGAAGTTAAGCTAAAGGTTGGCTTGCATGTTGGTTTAGAAGTTGGGTTGGAAGTTGGGTTGGAGGTTGGGTTGGAGGTTGGGTTGGAAGTTGGGTCGGAAGTAGGGTTGAACGTTGGGGTGGAAGCTGGGTTGCAAGTTGGCTTAGAATTTAGGCTGGAAGTTGGGTTGGAAGTTGGGCTGGATTTTGGATCTGATGTTGGGTTGGAAGTTGGGTTGAAATCTGAATTGTAATTTTTGTTGGAATTTGGGTTGGAAGTTGGGTTGGAAGTTGGGTTGGAAGTTGGGCTGGAAGATAGGTTGGAAGTTGGGTTGGAAGTTGGGCTGGATTTTGGATTGGATGTTGGGTTCGAATTTGGGTTACAAGCTGGGTTCAAAGTTGGGTTGGAAGTTGGGTTGGAAGTTGGGTTGGAAGTTGAGTTGGAATTTCTGTTGGAAAATGGGTTGGGAGTTGAGTTAGAACTTGGGTTGGAAACTGGACTGTAGGTTGGGTTGAAAATTGGGTTAGAAGCAGGGTTGAATCTGGGTTGGAAGCTGATTTGGAAGTTGAGTTGGAAGTTGGGTTAGATGTTGGGTTGGAACTTGGGCTGGAGGTTAGGTTGGAGTTTTGGTCGGTTTTTGGATTGCAATTTGGGTTGCAATTTGGATTGGAAGTTAGGTTAGAATTTTTGTTGAAAGTTGTATTGGAAGGTTGGCTGCAAGATATGTTGGAAGTTGGGTTGGAAGCTGGGTTGGAATTTGGGTTGGAACTTGGTTTGGAAAATCGGTTGGAATTTGGGATTGAAGTTGGGTTGGAAGTTGAGCTGGAATTTGGATTGGCCATTGGATTGGAAGGTAGGTTGCAATTTTGGTTGGAAGTTGAGTTGGAAGGTGGGGTGGAAGTTGGGTTGGAAATTGGATTAGAAGATGGGTTGGAATGTGGGCTAGAATTTGAGTTGGAAGTTGGATTGGGATTAGGATCGGAAGTTGGGCTTGAAACATTGGATGGAAATTGTGTTGGAAGTTGGGTTGGAAGTTGGGTTGAAAGCTGTGTTGGAAGATGGGTTGGAAGTTGGGTTGGAGGTATGGTTGAAATATTGGTTAAAGGTTAGGTTGGAAGTTGGGTTGAAGGTTGCGTTGTATGTTGGGTTGGAAGTTGGGTTGGAAGCTTGGATGGAAGTTAGATCCAGGATTGGATCAAAATTTGGATTGGAAGGTGGGTTGGAAGCTGGTTGGAAGTTGGGTTGGATGCCTGACTGGCATTGGGGTTGGAAATTGGGTTTGGAGTTGGGTTCAAAGTTGGATTGGAAGTTTGGTTGGGATCTAGGTCTGAAGATAGGTTAGGATTTGGGTTTTGGAGCTAGATTTGACATTGGGTTGGGATTTGGGTTTAAATTTGGGTTGTTAGATTGTTTAGAATATTCTTTGGAAGATGGTTTTGAATTTGAGATAGAATTTGGGTTGGAAGTTTGAATTAGATGTTGGATTGGAAGTTTTGTTGGAGGTTGGGTTGGAAATTGGGTTGGTAGTTGGGTTGGAAGCTGGAGTGGAAGATGGGTTGCAAGTTGGGTGGAAGTTGGGTTGGAGGTTTGGATTGATTTTGGATTGTAAGTTATGTTAGACGTTGGGTTGGAGGTTGTGTTTGATGTTGGGATCGTTATTGGATTGGAAGTTGGATTGGACGTTGGGTTATAAGCTATGTTGAAATCTGGGTTGGATTTTGGGTTAGAAGTTGCTTTGGAAGCTGGGTTGGACATTGGGTTGGAAGTTGAGTTGGGTGTTGGGCTGGAAGTTGGGTTGGAAGTTTTGTTGGAAGTTGGTTTGGAAGTTGGGTTGGAAGTTGGATTGGAATTTGGGCTGGAAGTTGGGTTGGGAATCGGGTTAGAAGTTTTGTTGGAAGTTGAGTTGGAAGTTGGGCTGCAAGTTGGGTTGCAAGTGGAGTTGGAAGTTTGATTGGATGTTGGGTTGAAAGTTTGGTTGGAAATTGGGTTAGAAGGTGGTTTCAGAATTGGTGTTGAAGTTTGATTGGAATTTGGAATTGAATTTACTTTGAAAGTTGCCTCGCAATACCTGGGCAATGCCTGGTAATGGCTGTGCATGGCATGGCAACGCCTTGCTATGCCTGGCAATGCCCGGCATTTCCAGGCAATTCCCAGTCATTACCATGCATTGCCAAACATTGCAAGGAATTTCCAGGCATTACCGGGCATTGCCCGGCATTGTCAGGCATTGCCATGAATTTCCTAACATTTCCGTGCATTGCCTAAGCATTGCAAGGCATTGCCCAGGCATTTCCCAGGAACTGCCAGGAATTTCCCAGGAACTGCCAGGAATTTCCCAGGCATTGCTAGGCAAAGCACAAGCATTGCCAGGCAAGTCAGGAATTGTCCAGGAATTTGCAGACATTTCCCGGCATTTCCTGGCATTGCCCGGCTTTTTCAGGCATTTCTAGGCATTGGCCAGAGTTTTCAGGCATTACCAGGCGTTGCCTAGGCATTGCCAGGAATTACCCGGGCATTTCCAGGCATGGCCAAGGTATTTCCCAAGCATTGGCATGCACTTACAAGAATTTCCAGGCATTACCAGGCATTGCCCAGACATGGCCAGGCATTGTCCAGGTATTGCCAGGCATTGTAATTCATTTCCACACATCGCCAGGCATTTTCAAGCATTTTCACGTATTGCCCAAGCATTGGCATGCATTGTGAGGCATTGCTTGAATTTTCCAAGCATTTCAAGGCATTGCTAGGCATTGCCAGGCATACCCCAGGCATTGCGAGGCATTGCTAGGCATTGCCCCAGAATTGCCAGGAATTGCCAGGTGTTACCAGGCATTGCCATGCATTGCAAGGCATTGCCCAAGCATTACCAGGCATTGCCATGTATTGCCAGGAATTGCCCTGCCAGGCATTCCAGGCATTGCCCGGCATTACCAGGCATTTCCAGGCACTTTCATGAATTTCCAAGCATTACAAGGCATTGTCGAGGCATTGCCAAGTATTGCGGATGTATTGCCAAGCATTGCCAAGGCATTGCCAAGCATTGCCTTGACATTGCCCTGGCATTTCCTGGCATTTCCCAGGCATTGCCAAGCACTGCCAAGCATTACTCACGCATTGCCAGGAAGTTTCAGGCATTTGGAACCATTTCCAAGCATTGCGAGGTATTGTCGAGCATTGCCAGGCATTGCCCCTACATTTCCAAAAATTGGTCAGGCATTTCCAGGCATTGCCAGGCTTTTCCAAGCATTGCCATGCATTGCCGAGGAATTACCAAGCATTGCCCAGGCATTGCCAAGGCATTGCCATGCATTTCCTGGAATTGCCATGCATTTCCTGGCACTGCCATGCAGTGCCACTCATTGCCCATGCATTGCCAGGCATTGCCATGCATTGCCAGGCATTGCCAGAAACTTCCAGGCATTGCCAGGCATTCCCAGGCATTACCCAGGCCTTGCCAGACATTTCCAGGCGTTGCCCAGGAATCATCAGGCATTGCCACACACTCTCCAGGCATTGGCAGGCATTTCCGGACATTAGTGGAATTTTCCAGGCATTGCCACACATTATCAGGGAGGCAGGCATTTCCCAGGCATTGCCTGGCTTGCACACACATTGCTAGTCATTTCCTAACCTGGCGAGGCATTGCCAGACATTTCCTAGGCATTTCCATGCAATGCAAGGCATTGCCAAGAAAAACTACGCACTGTCAGGTATCGTCCAGGCATTGCAAAGCATTGCCATGCATTGCCAGGAATTGCTAGGAATTGCCAGGAATTGCTAGGTATTGCCAGGAATTTCCCAGGCGTTTCCAGGCAGTGCCAGGCGCTGCCCAACCATTTCAAGGCATTTCCAGGCATTGTCACGCATTACAAGGCATTGTCCAGGCATTGCCAAGCATTCCCTTGCAATGCTCAAGCATTGCCAGGCATTGCCCAGATATTGCCAGGCATTTCCCGAGCATTACCAGGGGTTTTCTAGTCATCACCAAGGATTGCCCAAGCATTTCCAAGCATTGCCAGGAATTGCACAAGCATTGCCATGCACCAAGCATTGCTAAGAATTGCCACTCCGTAAAGCTCCTAACAACTCCACACAACTCCCTACTCCGTACAACTCTGGTAACTCTGTATAGCTCCGTACAACTCTGTACAATTCCATAAAAACTTGTACAACTCTCTACAACTCCATTCAACTCCATTCAACTCCATAGAACCTTGTAAGACTCCTTACAAATTCACACAACTCCGTACAACTATGTACAACTTTGTAAAACTCCGTATAGATTTGTACAGCTCCGAATAGATTTGTACAGCTTCGTACAACTCCATGCAACTCTGCACAACTCCATAAAACCAAGTACTGCTCCATACAGATGCATACAACTCCATGAAACCCCCATAAAACTCCGTACATCTCTGCACAACTCCATATAACTCTGTTCAACTGTGTAGAAATCCGTACAACTCTGTCCGTTTATTTTCAACTCCATACCACCCCGTTCAACTCTGCACAACTTTGTACATGCCCGTACAACTTGGTACAATGCCATACAACTCTGTTCCCTTTGTAAAACTCCACACAAATCCTTGAAAATCTGTACAACTTTACACAACCCCATACAACTTGTACAACTTTGTACACCTCCGTTCAACTCCAGAAACCTCTGTACAACTCTGTACAACTCAGCACAACTCCGTAAAATTTCGTACAACTCTGTGCAGCTCCACATACCTCCCAACAACTTTGTAGAACTCCCTACAACTCCATACAACTCCGTTTACATCGTAAGAATCCGTACAAATCAGTAGGAATTCGTACAAATATGTACAACACCATAGAAATCCGTACAAAAATGTTCAACTCCTTACGACTTCGTACAACTCCATACAATGCCGTACAGTTCTGTGCAACTCCGTAAAACTACGTACAAATCCATTCAACTACATACAACTCCATGAAACTCCTACAACTCTGTACAATTCCGTGCAACCCTGTAAAAAACCGTACAACCCCATACAAGCCTGTACCAATCTGTACAACTCTGTATAATTCTGTACAGACTTGTACAACTCCGTACAGCTCTGCACAACTCCATACAGCCCTGCCAAACTCCTTACAAATCCGTACAAATCTGTACCACTCCACAAAAATCTGGACCACTTTGTGAACTCTGTACAACTCTGTACAACTCAGGAAAGATCCACACAAATCCATACAACTCAGTGCACCTCCGGACAACTCGTACAACTCCATACAACCCCGTGTAACTCCATTCAGCTATGTATAACTCTGTACAAGTAATAAATCCATACAAGACGGTATAACTCTGTACAGCTCCGTAGAAACACGTACAAATCTCTTCAATTCCACACATCTGTGCATACCTGTGTACAACTCCATGCAGCTACATACGGCTCCATACAGCACCATACAAATCTGTACAACTCCGTACAAATCTGTACAACTCCGTATACACCATTCCAACTCCACATAACTCCATTTAACTCCGTACAACTCTATGCAACTATGGACAACTCTGTATATGTCCATAAAACTCCATACAACTGTGTATAATCCCTTACATCTCTGTACTAGTCCATAAAACTCTGTACAACTCCAAACAGCTCTGCACAACTTCATATAGCTCTGTAAAACACCATGCAACTCTCTACTACGCCGTACAACTCCTTACAACTCCATACATCTCAGTAAAACCCCCTACAATCTCGTATAACTCTGTAAAACTCAACACAACTCAATGCAATCAATAACTCTGTACATCTCTGTACAACTTTGTACAACTCAGAACAACTCCGCACAACTCCGTAAAGCTCTATATGTCTCTGTACAACAATGTAAAACTCTGTAAAATGATGTATACATCTATACAACTCAGTCCAACACCGTGCACCTCTGTACAAATCTGTACAACTACGTGCAGCTTCATACAACCTCTTACAGCTCCATAGAACTCCATAGAGCTCCGTACTAATCCATAAAAATTTGTACAGCTCCGTATAGATTCAAACTCTGTACAACCCCATACAACCCCGTACAATCCCGGTACAACCCCGTACAACTCTAAACAACTCCATACAACTCCGTGAAACCCAGTACATCTCCGTACAGCTCCATACATCACTTCATAGCTCCATACAGCTCTACACAACTCCGTACAACTCTGTACAACTCCATACAATTCCATGTAACTCCATACAACCCCATAAAACTCTGTTCAAACTCTATATAAGTCTATACAATTCTGTACAAATCCGTATGAATCCATCAAAATCTATACAAGTCCATAAAATTTGATTTAACTCAATACAACTCTGTACAACTCCATACATCTCCGCATAGCTATGTACGACTCTGTACAACCCGGTACAACTCAGTATAGCTTTGTACAACTCCATGAAACTCTGTACAACTCTGTAAAGTTGCATACAGCTCCGTGAAACTCAGTACATCTCCTTACAACTCCATGCAACTTTGTATAAATTCTTAAAACTCCATAAAGCTCCTTCTAACTCTGTACAAGTGTTTACAACCGGTTCAACTCCATGCAAATCCATACAACTTCGTACAATTGCATACAACTTTGTACACATCCGCAAAACTCCATACAACTTCGTACAATGAGTACAACTTCGTACAACGAGTACAACTTCGTACAACTTCGTACAACGAGTACAACGAGTACAACGAGTACAACGATTACAATGAGTACAACGAGTACAATGAGTACAACGAGTACAACGAGTACAACGAGTACAACGAGTACAACGAGTTCAACGAGTACAACGAGTACAACGAGTACAACGAGTACGAGTACAATGAGTACAACGAGTTCAACGAGTTCAACTTCGTACAACGAGTACGAGTACAACGAGTACAACGAGTACAACGAGTACAACGAGTACAACAATTACAATGAGTACAACGAGTACAACGAGTACAACGAGTACAACGAGTACAACGAGTACAGCGAGTACAACGAGTACAACGAGTACAACGAGTACAACTTCGTACAACGAGTACAACGAGTACGACGAGTACAACGAGTACAACGAGTACAACGAGTTCAACGAGTACAACGAGTTCAACGAGTACAACGAGTACAACGAGTACGAGTACAACGAGTACAACGAGTACAACGAGTACAACGAGTACAACGAGTTCAACGAGTTCAACGAGTTCAACGAGTACAACGAGTTCAACGAGTACAACGAGTACAACGAGTTCAACGAGTACAACGAGTTCAACGAGTACAACGAGTACAACGAGTACAACGAGTACAACAAGTACAACGAGTACGACGAGTACAACAAGTACAACCCAAAACAACTCCGTACACCTCCATACAACTCCGTGTAAGTCCGTACAGCTCCACATAACACCGTAAAATGCTGTATAACGCAGTACATCCCTGTCCAACTCCATGCAAGTCCGTACAACTCCGTACAGCTCCACACGATTCCGTACTGCTCCATACTATGACATAGACCTCCTTACAATTCTACATAACTTTGTACAATTCCGTACAATGTTGTACAACTCAGTACAAAACAGTACAATCCTGTACAACTCCTTACAACCACATAAAAAGATGTACAAACTTCGCATGACGCCATACAGTTCTGTACTACTCCATACAACTCCGTACACCTCCGTACAGCTCTGTACCACAACATACAACTCAGTATATCTCCGTATACTTGCTTGCAACTTTGTACAACCTGCAAAGGCCAAATCCAGCAGCTGCAGTTGTCGTTGCTGGCTGGCAGAATGGCCAAGATCTGGTGAAGTTGCTCCATCAGCCTAGGCGCCACCGTCGCTAAGATGGCACCCGCAATGATGGGAGCTGAAGAGAGATTTTAGCACCGTTTTGTCTCCGGCTCTACGTGAGGACAGTGAAATGTAATCCTTCAGCTCAATACTCCACGTTGCTAAGCTATGCATGGCCCACCAAGCCCATCCCAGTCCTGTGAAGACGTCTACTGCTGCTACTGTGTGCCATATGGTGGGATGAAGAGGCATAGTCTGTCTACAGCTCTAATACCATGAGGTGATTTCATGATTTTGCTTGCATCCGTGTAAAATCATGATGCATGGCACACAATACAACTGATGGAAATGCAAACGGTTGAGAGGGCGAAGGTTTTATTGAAATAATGGAAGTTGGTCACAAATCTGAGAGCGAGGTAGGGATATCTCCCCTCACCCTTGTACACGCTTCAACATGGTTGCGCAGAAAAGCATGCCAGGAGGTCACCTCAACAGGTTAGCATTACAAAAGATGTCCACGTCCCGGGAATGGAAGGAATGGAATGTCCACGTCTCAGGCAACCAAATGAGGCACCGAAAGGAGCAGGAAATGCAAGTGTTGAAGTCCAAGGCACCTAAGCAAGCATCTGCCTGAGAAACAGAACACATGCAATGTCACGGAGAAAATGAGTCACTCGGCCCCCAAAGCTGACCACCGAGAAAACTTTCTTGCATACACGAGGGCATGCCAGGAGAATCTAATAGAGCCGAAGCAGCTGCCGACGGTCAGGAATGTTGGTTTATGTTGGTTTTTGCACATCTCTCATTGTGCTCTGTTGTGTCCTCCCGGCTTGTGTACATCGGCGTGCAGATGACTGACGGCGAGACTCGACGCTGATGGAGTGTCGTCCGGTGGAGCCGACGCACGCTGAGGACTTCTCGCAGTTCGCTGGAGCCTCCTCTCTCAGGCGACGCGCTCAGCTCCATCGGCAGGCCTCCTCGGCGGTCGTGCTGCCGGCGGTCATTGACACCGCATTTGCTNAAATGAGGCACCGAAAGGAGCAGGAAATGCAAGTGTTGAAGTCCAAGGCACCTAAGCAAGCATCTGCCTGAGAAACAGAACACATGCAATGTCACGGAGAAAATGAGTCACTCGGCCCCCAAAGCTGACCACCGAGAAAACTTTCTTGCATACACGAGGGCATGCCAGGAGAATCTAATCAAGCCGAAGCAGCTGCCGACGGTGAGGAATGTTGGTTTATGTGCCACAGACACGGAGTGACCTCTGGCCTCGTTGCACACTCCACTCACGCTGACAGAGGTGACCAAGCATGAAGAGTTCCTGAAGAGCCTCGTGAATGTTGCCATCATCTGCATCCATGTCCCGGCTCTCACTGTTCACAAACTCAAAGGCACACAGTTGGTTGTCTTCCTGACTCGATGATAGGATTGGTCGCATCCAGGTTCATACCTGTGATGTTCTATTGGTCGTGATGGCCTGCTGCCTCTCAGTGAATATTCAGGTGGACTTGTTCAAGTCCCATAGCTGACGGGGGAGGGCCTCGAGCAAGATCGAGCTCGCCGCTCGCTCGCTCTTGGTCTCGTTGCCCATCACACTGGATCGCATTCTCTTGTTACTCGTTTATCTTCACGAGCTGAGCTATGCCCACACGTTGCTCCATGGATGTGGCTTGCGTGCCCTTCGCTCAACTCCATTCCTCCCATTCTACATCTCGTCTATGGCTACAATGAAGATCCCTACAAGTGAGTGTCGTCGAGTCAAGAGGTAACTGTGCAAACAGAACAGACCCAGGGCTAGGAAGTTTTGTTTCAGTTACAACTTGACGCTCAGCTGTAATGAAATCATTACTCCGTTAAGCTCGGGCCCGTAACATTGCTACGTGAAAATTGGAGCCAATCCAAGTGTTGTATGGCTCACTTCAACAGTCAATACCCTCATGAAATGCAGCTGGGTAGATTTTTCTTAGACATTTTTCAAAACGTCTAAGAAAAATTTACTCTACCGGGATCTATTAGCCCAGAGTAGGACCAACAACCAGTATGCCCAATTCTCCTTGCCCCTACGTATCGCTCCTGTCCACCCCTCTGTCAGGAAGATGTCAAGAAGTCGTGGGGGTGGAGCAAGTGCATGCTTTCCTCTCAGCAGAACTGAAGAAAGCACTGTCAGAGAGGATTTGCGAATGGACCATGAAAGTCTCAACCTCGAAGAACCCACCCCACAATGCAGATTGTGTGATCAACAGACCTCCACTCTGTTGAGTTCAAGGATGTTTAGGGTGCATTCTCAGTATTTCACAACCTTTGTGCGTGAGGCGAAAAGGCTTGCAAGACTTTTTCCCAGAGACTGGTGCTAGAGCTACCCTTTCCTTTACGGGCGACAACATTCTGCACACATCCCGTGGTTTCAGGCTTTCCAACGTCAGGCTGTTGACAGGGGAAGGTCAAAGATGAGGCCCCACGGCGCAGCGACGGCGGGTGGAGTCAGCGCGCACAGTGGAAGACAGGCTGGCCTGGCCCATCTTGAACTCGACGCGAGAACTTGAGCAGGAGGGACTCCACCGACTGTCCTGGGCCACAAAGGTCCCTGTGAGAACAGCGATGGCGACGAGTGTGACGACGGCAGCACCAACAATTGCAACAGCAGCAGCATGAACAGATGTGAGAGAATAGACGGGGAGTCAAGGGGAATCCGAGCCCAAAGCGCTTCTGCTGCGCGGTCAAACAGCGTGATGCAACGCGCGATGTCCCAACGAATCGCAGTTGACTTACCTACAGCAAGCATGTTTGCACACCAGCACGTTTGAAGGGAGTGGCACTAGAGAGAGTTGGAGAGATTCCTACCTCCCCTCTCCCTCACCCCTGCCCCTATTCCCCTTCCGCACCACTCCATCNCCCCCCCCCCCAACTCTTCGCCCCCATGTCTCCACTCCTCACCTGCTCCACGCTCTATCCCTCTACTCCCAAATCCCCTGCCTGGCCTCCAACCCTGTGCCTTCCACATCACGCATCACCAGACAACACCAAAGAAAACCAGACTTCAACTTCCAGTACTCTTCTGGCTCGTGAGAACCACTGCCTTCTTCAAGACATTGCGACCCCAACCACTGCTCCCCGCACTCTCCCGTGCGACCCCACTACCCCTCTGCCTCCTCCAGAAGAGCTCAAGCGAAGGAACTGGAACCGCTGCCACCTTCCACCAGGACACCTCATACGCTCCCCCACACACACACACCACGCGACACGCAACGGAAGTCGAGCAACAAAGGACACACAACACAACACAACAACATGAAGGCACAGATATGAGCACAACAACAGCAGCACCAGCACTAGCACCAGCAACAACAACAACCAACCAAAAAACACGGCACCCACGTGAGAAATGGCTCCAAGTCGCTTGCAAGCCACCGGGCCCTCCGCTCAAACAGCAGCGCAAAGCGGTGTGAGGGGTCGGGGGGGAGCTTGTGCACCGGAAAGTAGTACAGCCACACGTCGCCCCCCCGCCCTGCCCCACCCGCGCCCACCGCCGTTCCTCGACCTGCACTCCTGGTAGCTCCAGCACCTTCCGTTCCACCGTCTGCAGCAGCTGCTGCTGCTGCTGTTGCTGCTGCCTCCCCCAGCCTTTCTGTGCCCCCAGCCCCCCTGCCAGCGCTGCCAGCGCTGCCGCCTCCGCCCTTGCACTCCTCCAGCACCAGGCCACGTAGCATGGTCTCGCGCAGCACCATGCCACGTGGCACGTTGCCGCGCCATGCGTCCATGAAGTCCGCTTTGCGCCACCTCGACACTGCCGTGTTGTGTGTGTGTGGTGTGTGCGTGTGTGTGGGGGGGGGATGGAGGAGTTAGGGGGGGAGGGGATGAGAGAGGGAGAGGTGGAGGGGGGAAAGGAGGGAACCGCCACCGCACCACCCATTCAGAAGCCTCTGCCACCCTCACCCTGCGATCGCTCCCACCAGCAACATCTCGCGCCACACTCAAACTGAAGCACAACACACAGTCACCTCCACAACCCATGAGCAAGAGACATCATACTCGTGCAGCTGTTGAGGAAAACATTGTGCTCATTCTTTGATTTGGTGGGTGGGGGGAGAGGGGGAGGGAGGGAGAGGTGGAGGGGGGAAAGGAGCGAAGGGGGTTGGGAAGGGAGGGGGTGTAGAGAGACCACACGAGCAAAATCGCGAGAACAGAAAGGGGCTCAAACCCCTTTGTGTCCAAAAGCAGAGATCGGCTACGCACCAGCTTCCAGCAGCTGCTCCGCATAGTGCACACACAGCTTCGATTCGTCCAACTGCCAAACCTTCCCCGACTCCACACCTCCTTTACCTCCACCTCCACCCCCACCTCCACCTCCTCCTCCACCTCGGCCATCGCCGTTTGCCGATTCCACCCCATTTGCCGCGGACCCCTCCCCTGCCCCAACCTCTCCACCACCAGAGTCCCCCTCAGCTGCCTTCCCCCTCCCTCGTAAGCCAGGATCTGCCTCAACGTCTCCTTCCTCCCCCTCCGCCCCTTTCCTCTTCCCCACCCTCTCCCTCCCGAACACCGACAGGCAGTGCCTCACAAGCTCGGGCGCGAAGCCAGCGGCCCGCCCCTCCTGCACCACCTCAACCTCCGGCACCTCGTCCAGCCCCCACCCGCGCGCGCCCGCACTCAGCACCACAAACTCAAGAAGCCTGCCCAGAAACTTGCGGTGCAGGACGCGGAAGCGGCCCCTGATCTCCACCGCGTTCAGCGCTCGCAGGCCCTCCCTGATCTCTCCCTCACTCGCCTGCACGCGCCGGCATATCTCATTCCACGTGTACGTCCGCCCTCCTCCTCCTCCTCTCCTGCCCTGCCTCCTTGACCCTTGCCGCATTCCTCCTCTCTCTCGGCTCTCCTCTTCACAGTCCATACCTTCCGGCCCCAGCCTCCCGCTGCGTTCCACAGATTGCGGCCGCCCATCCCTTCCCTCACGAGCTCCTGCTTCCTCCCCCTCCCCTTCTCCTCCCTCAACCCCCTCTTCTTCCTGTTCTTCTTCTTCCTCCTCCGTGTACAGTTTCTCAAGGAGCATCTGCCTCAGCTTGTGCATGCGAGGGGCGCAGCGGGAGGCTTCCATGTGACTCTCCACACACGCACGCACCAACGCCACCGCTGGCGGTGGCGCTGCCGCTGCTGCTTCCTCCGCTGCTGCCTCCTCCACTGCCGGCGCTGCTGCCTCCTCCCCTCCTGCACCCGCCGCCTGAGCTGAGGTTGGAACCCTGCCGTTGCCATCGGCTGCCGACGCGACTGGGCTTGGCTGCTGTAGGAGAAGAGCACGGAGCAACCAGGCAGCGAGCAGTCGGCAAACGGCGGCAATCCGAAGGCAACACGCGGCGATGTGGTGTGGTTGTTGGACATGTGTGCACACGACGAGAAGGTCTGGAATACCAAGATTTACAGGTTGGGCCACACAGTATCGGCAGGCAATGGCACAAGGGCATCCAAGGCAGACATTGCCAAGAGGACAAGGGAACACTGCGGAACCAGAACCACCAAGAAATCGAAACAACGATTCAGGAGAGAAACTACACATCAGCACGTGCATGCGAGTGACCATGTGCATCCAAACAACCGAAACAACCAAACAGCCCAAACAACCCAAACAACCAGACAGCCCAACAGCCCAACTACCCAACTACCCAAGAACCAGACAACCCTCAGCACACTATAGACAGAGGCGGCTCGAGAGACTGCAAGGCAAGCTCACTCCAGCCCCGCAACTTACTCATCACTCAACCTCTTCCTTCGCCCTCAGCCCTCCTCCCCCCACCCCTCCTCCACCTTCGCCACAACCACCTTGCATGTGCCCCAACCTCGTGCCCAACCCCATGCCTGCCGTCATGCCCAGCCTCGTGCACGCTTGCGCATGCACACTCGCATGCACACTCGCATGCACACTCGCATGCACACTCGCATGCACACTCGCATGCACACTCGCATGCACACTCGCATGCACACTCGCATGCACACGCGCATGCACACTCGCATGCACACTCGCATGCACACGCGCATGCACACTCGCATGCACACTCGCATGCACACTCGCATGCACACGCGCATGCACACTCGCATGCACACTCGCATGCAGACCCTCCCGCCCGCCCACTCACGCCGTCCGCAGTGGCCACTGCTCCAGAAGCACCCCTCACGCTCGCCGCTCCGTGGCACGAGCACGGGCACCCGCAAGGGGATGCGGCGGGAGGCGCTGCTGCTTGCGGCGGCTGCGTCACGCCGTCTCGTGCACTGCGCTGCACAGAGCACCGCACGACAGAGCATATGCAACGGCAGGGCCAGCCAGCACCCCCTGCTAGGAACAACCTCTGCCGAAACAGAACCAGAAAATTAAAAAAAAAAATGTAAAAAAAGGGGGGGATTCAGAAATGAAGTAAAACTGTGCGCTAGGCCACCCCTCGCACACACGAGCAGAGTGAGCAGCTCAAACCTCAAACCCTCTTCAAACAGCCCTCAACAGAGCCCCTGCTGCCACCGAAAGTACCAGACGAGGGAACTGGACAGAAACGCCATACGGCCGTGCTTCAGAGTTGTACTTCTGCATCGTGTGTTTCAGCATTGTGTGCTTCAACGCGACAAAGGCACTGCGCTTCAAACAGCAACCTACTGAAGAAGCAGCAGCTGTGCTGCTTCTGAGCAGCCAGCAAAATGTCAGAACAGGAGAAAATGTGGCCCTTCAGCTCCCTTCGTTCGACACTTAGTCTCCACCACGACCCATCGTTCTTTGGCCCCCGCTCACTTCACTAGCACACAGCACAGCATGTCTGCTCATCCTGCGCATCATTAGGCAGCAGCAGCAAGAGCAGCAGCAGCAGCAGCAGCAGCAGCAACAGGAGGAGCAGCAGCAGCAGCAACAGCACCAGCAGCAGCAGCGGCAACAGCACCAGCACCAGTACCAGTCACGGCAACAGCCGCAGCAGCAGAAGTAGCGGAAGCAGAAGCAACAAAGGTTGCAGGCAATGTCTACGAAGGATATTAAGAGGGCCAAAAAACAGCGAGCAGAAGGACACCTGATGGGACACCAACCTTGCCCTGCTGCTGTCATCGCCATCAGCCGTCATGAGAAGGTCAGGCTGGCCATGCCACTGCTGTTGTGGTTGCTGCTGCTGTTGTTTTTGTTTTTGTTGTTGCTGCTGCTGCTGCTGCTGCTGCTGCTGCTGCTGCTGCTGCTGCTGCTGCTGGTGCAGGTGGGGCGGCGGATGCGGGTGCAGGTGCAGAGGCGGCACGAGCAGCACAAGGTTGCTGGTGTGTACGTGCTTCAGCGCCAGGGTGTGTGCACGCCCACACAGTACAGCCTGCAGCGACTCCGCGTCCGCATCTGCACCCCCAGCCTCGCCCTCATCGCCATCCTCGTTGTTGCCAGTGGCTCCCTTGATCACTAGCCTGCAGCCAGATTTGCACACGCGCCCTCTATTCGGACTTCTCGTTCACAGTCACATCCTCATTCAGGTTTCTATTGATTTTGACATTCATGCCTGAGTTTATAGACTTTCGCTTTTGCATTTGAATGCCCACGTGGTGGTCACATGCCCTTTCAGACATTGCATTCGAGGCACACGCGACAACAGCGCACCCGCACAGAAGCACCCCCTCTGCACCATGGCAAGGGACTAGCAACATGAATGAAACTGCCGCACAGTGGAGCACAGCGCACCGGCCTCGCACTCCACAACGAGTCAACAAAGTGAGTGCGAAGCACACCTCCCCCCCCCCAAGCACACACGCAGCCACGCACGGAGGCACTCACACACGCACGCACCCACAGGCGCGCACGCGCGC